>JANBXA010000731.1:41235000-41425000 GCA_030556225.1 Cricetiscus sungorus | reverse complement strand
TCCACCCCCAGTACTGGGATTAAAGGCCTGCGCCACCAACACCTGGATCAACATGGGGTTTTCTGTGAGCAAAGCCACAGTGAACTCCTCAGTGGACTTGAGGTCATTATTAAAATGAAACATCGGGCAAGAAGGATCTCCTGCCTTTCTCTGTATGAACATGCTCTCAGCTACACTTAACTCTTCATTTAATCTGTGCTAGAAATGAGTTGATTCACAAAGGAATTGGGACTTGTATGTTTTTAATCATTTAAATATACATAAGAGGTCATTAAGTTATTTTTCCCCTCTAACTATCCACTATTTCACCATCTGGGATGAACCACAGCTTCCTTCCACACAACAGTGGTCTTATTCTCATTGTGTGCTTATTGCTTAGGAATACCTACTGATCTTAGAATAGAATATTCCTCCTCCCACCAAAGTCATATAATTGCCCTCTTGTGATTATTTTCTTTAAAAAACAAAAATGAAGCCAACACCGTTAATCCCAGCACTTGGGAGGCAGAGGTGGGCAGATCTGTTCAAATTGAAGGCCAAGGCTGGTCTACAAAGGGAGTTCCAAGATAGCCAAGGCTACATAGAGAAACCTGTCTTGAAAAACCAAACAGAAAAAAGAAGCCGATTTTTTTTTTTTTCTTGGAATGGAGTTTTTACTCCTCAAATGAATCAACAGAAAAAAACAAACAAACAAAAAAAAAACACTTTACAGCACATAAATGTAGGTATAAATAAAAAAACAAAAACAAAAACAAAAAAAACTCCACTTACAGTGGAGTATGGGAACAGGAAAGGCCCTTCAAATGCTACAGCTGGAATATCTTCTTCAAACGTCAGGGTTTGTACCAGTATGTACAATTGAGGGAAATAAAATTAAACACAGAAATCTATATTTAACTCTTGGGAGATGCAAACATACATATTACATGTACAAATATGTATATATTGCATACATATATATATACCCATATATGTATTATATCATACATATATGTATGTATATCATGATCACATCAAGCTAAATGAGAGGATGAAGGTGTGTGCTGTTCTCCAGGCCTAGCTTGGTTACAGGCAAATTTGTGCAACAATAAGCTTGTCCCCGGCACAGCTGGTCTAACTAGCTGCCTTTTGCTTTCTGTGGTCACCTCTCCTCCTCCCTCCCTCTCAGAGGTCTCCTGTCCCTGGTTGAATTCTGCTCTCAGCTGGCAGCTAATTAATGGGTAAGAGAGTACTGTGAGTGGAGAAAATTACACTGCTAACTATTTACAACATCCTTATGTGTTTCAACATTTTTCAGTTATTAGAAACAGGGAGGAAAATTCTGGTAGTGGGAAAGTCAATTGGCATTAGGTCAGTAAATCCGTCTGGCAATTTAATAGAATCAAACCTTAGTAATTAATTTTGTATTGTATTGTGTTAAGTGACCAGAAGCCATCTAAGAAACAGAACAAGGAACATAAAAGGTTCATAGTAGTTTTGCAATTTTTTTTTTAACTTCATAGAGTAGAAACAGTCATAGGATCTACCAGAGTTTAGTTGTCTTCTGTGATCTTTAGTAGAAAGGGAAAACAACAGAACATCAGAAAATGTTGCTTCTCTGGGAATTCAGCAATAAGATCCACACACTTAGATGTTAGGAAAATAGAGTGTAAAGCCTGGCCACCTCCTCAACCACTAGATAAACAAAAGGCTGAAGCAACGAGGTGAGGTTGAACACTTTGGTTTGTCTCTCCAAGGGCAAACCCACTTGATTCTACTCTAGTTAAGAATTAGATGTAAGAAATATATGAGCTTAGTTAAACATGCATTGTTACTGAGATGTTATGCACCTTCACAGCCTTCTTTTTTGTCTAGGTAATTGTAGCTCTTAAGTCATGTGGTCATGTCACTTTAATGAGGAGTTTAAGTTGCTTAAGGTGGTTTCCAGGTTCCTTAGAACAGAGGTTTTCACATTTTAAAAAAGCATATCTAATCCCAAAAGAATTTTGGAAAGAGCATAAGATCCTCTGAACATTTTATATGGACACCAAAAAGTGTTTTATCTTTTTTTTCCTTTCAAAGCAGAGGTTGAACCTAACATTGCATGTATCCTGGGTAGATGCTCTACCACTCAGCTAGATCAGCAGCTCGGTTTTTCCTTTTCCCAGTTTTTAGTTTGAGACAGGCTCGTGTTAAGTTACCCAGTTAACTTTGAAGTTTCTTTGTAGCTACTCTGTACTCTTTGAAGGTACTCTGCTGTACAGGCAGGCTTTAAAACTTCTCCTTAGGTCTGATTAGCAAGAAGCTAGGATTATAGTTCTGTGCCAAAGCCTGGTTAAAGTGTTTTTATCACATTTAAATCATTGCTAAGATTGCATTTCTTGGTATATTATTATGTGTACTTTTTTATTTTTGAGACAAGAAGAATCCTGTTGCCTCAGTCCCCCAAATATTGGAATTCTAGATGTGGCCTTCCACACCTGTCTACACTTTGACTTTATATCAAATCCCTGGAGTTGTGGGTTTAGCTTGCTCAATTTATGGAATGAGTTCATCATATAAAGGCATTGCTAGAGAAATCAGTCTTCACTGTCAAACTTATCCAACTATACGGAACTTACTGCCTAGCCTTTTAAGTGTAAAGCAAATGGATATGATTCTATGAGCTTCATTCCACAGGAGAGAAAAAGGAAAGGCATGGTCTTTGTTGTTTGTTGGTTAGATAAAATTGAGTTGTTAGTTGTTGCTAAGGCCTTCTTTTGTCTGTTTAGGGGAAAGGAAGGGAAGAAGCCCCTGAAAAACAATGCATTTCAAATTATCTGTTTATGAGTTATCTTGAGATTTGTGGATCCCAGAGCAGTGCACCCAAATAAGATTTGTGTTGAAAGAGAGATGGGTGAGTTTGTCTTCTACACCATGGGAGGAGGAGGCTAATGAAAATGGAGGAATTACCAGACCTTGGGAAAAGACATACAAGTTGAGTTTGCAGACTCACTGCATTAAAACTTTTCATTATCTATGGTGGTGCGCATCTTTGAGCCTAGCACTTGGCAGGCAGATCTCTATGAGTTCCAGGCCAGCCAGGGGTACATAGAGAGACCCTGTCTCAAACAAACAAGCAAAAACAAAATATTCACTGCCATGTGAGTTTTCAAAGTCTTCATATACCCCAGGAATGAACACTCAGTTTCAACTCATTCTTCAATGATTTTAAGAAGAGACATGCATGTTCCATAAGATGCAAGAAATAAGATCTCCTTCCAGCACTGAGCTGGTGGACAGCGGAATGCAGGCCAGAAAACTGGGACAAACGTACCATCCTTTTAATGCTTCCCATTGGGGAACAGCTTACACTGCAAAGTCTAATTCTTTCCTATACTTTGACCTTTATATATCAAAGTTTTAGAAATGGAACCAATGACCAAATTAAAAAAAATAGAAGACTGAAACAGAAGAATGAACAACAGTGACATTGTTCTGCAGTGTTTGGGGTCCTCTTCAGTAGTATGAGCTATAAACTTTATATTCCCACTGAAATGCATAAGGTACACTGACACCAAGTTAAGTGAACATTTAAAGTAATGAATTATGTCCGAGCGATTTAAAACACTCAAAAATCATGCCCTGCTTTGAGCACAATTGTCTGAGAATCTAAACTTTATAACGATGGTCTATAACAGGTTGAGTAGCTCCTACCCAACATGCTTAGAACCAGAACTGTTTCAGATTTTAATGTTCTGGTGTCTTGGAAGACTTGCATGTACATAATGAGAGGAGTGGACCTAAGTATGGACATGGAATTCCTTGACGTTTCATATCTACCTTCTACATATACCACACATGTAATATTTAACATAATTTATGATAAAACAAAGTTCTATGGTGTGGAGTATTCCATTGTCGCCATTGTCGCCACGTATCAGCATTTGAGGAGTTTCAGGTTTTAGAGCATTTTTTATGTCAGATTTTCAGGTTGGGGATTATTGGCCAGCATTTCAAAGGGCATCCTTTGGCATTTTGTTACTTTGTGTTAAACATGTTTTCATTTTGCCATTCTTTTTCACAAAAGAATGGCTCCTTGTTTCTTTCACAATTGTAAAACTTCCAAGACTTGCTACTCTTATTCATTCAGCATTTCTTGTCTCTTCTTGTCACACAATGTGTCTGTCACAAGAGTGTCTTCACACTCTGTTTTGTACGATGTCAAGATACTATTCGTATTCCACTTATCAAAAACCTAGCATGGCAATGGTGGGAAGGGGATGGCAGGCAGTTCTAATCATTTGCAGTATTCCATCTCTCAGCTCATACTCCAGAAGTGGACATATGACCTGAATTGGGACATATAGGGTCCTTCCCGTGGGATATTTATATAGAATCAGGAACATTTTAATGAAGTTGCCAAAGCACAACTTTTTGTTTTGTTTTGTTTTGTTTTGTCAGATTTCTTATGGAAGATAGAGATTTGCACTGGGGCCTAATGTGGTGCAGAGCTTAGAAGGCCACTTAGATAGAGTGGACAGTGACAGAAAGATGTTGGGCTAGTGAGAAGGCTCAACAAGTCACAGCTCTTGCCAACAGAACCTAAAAACCTGAGTTTGATCCCAGGCCACACATAGTAGAAGGAAAAGAGCAGATTCCAGAAATTCATCTTCTGACCTGTACACATAAGTAAACAAATATAGTGACAAAGTACACAAGACAGAAAGATATAAATATTAAGGAAGGTTTGAACATCTCCAGCTTTGGGCTGCTATTCATAGACACTAAGAGATAGAGAGGCTCCTTGTGGCATATAGATGACAAAGCCTGAGAATCAGAAGTCAAAATTAACTCAGCACTTTGGAAGTTGAGGCAGAAGGATCATGAATTTAAGGTTAGCCTGGGCTATACACACCCTTCTCACAAAAAGAAGTAGAATGTTGTGGATGGGGATGTAGTTCAGTGGTAGAGTGTTCATATAGTATGCATACAGCCCTGGTTTCAATCCCTAGCACTGGGCAGTGGAGAGCAAGGGGTGGAAATAGAAGTAGCCAGGACAGATGTAGCAGGAAGAATCTGTTTATATAAATCTCAGGCATGTGAATACTCATGAGTTTTTTGAGCTTGGCATTTCCTGAACAGAAAAGAACTGCGTGTAAATGGGTAAAGAAACTAGGCTTGTAGAAGAGATGTGTGTGGGTTCACTAGAAAGCTCTACAAACTTGAAGGCAAGAAATGGGGTGCTTGATGGTGGAGGTGGGAGGGTACTGAGGCAGGTGCAATACCCATGCATCAGGAGTACCACAAAGTGGCTGGGGTACCTGCCTAATGTGCCACTCCAGTAGTAGTTAATAGAGATGCATTTCTGATTTTTCTCTTCTGGAGATAATTATAAGGGGAGCTGATCACACAGTCTTTAAAGTACATGCATTTCTTAGACAGGGAGATAGCGGATGCCTTCAAGGGGATTGGGAAGGAAATCATCAAGGAGAAAGGCATGTCCTTAGTATCAGAAAAGTACTCTTTGAATCATGATATAGTTTTTTGTTTCCCGACCAGAGAAGTAGGGCTTATGAGCAATAGTATACTAGGGTTGGCTTGTACTAAGTTGCAAGAGCTGCTTATAAAATTTTAGGAATTTTGCGAGCTGGTTGTTAAACAAAACCCTCAAGAAAAATGAAATACACATGTCGGATTTAATGACAATAGACATGGAGAAAAGCATGTAGATTGGGATGCAGCTCCATATGTCAAATCGTAGTTCATTGCAACCACATGTTGGCCACAGAAACAAAAGTTTGGCAAAAAAACAAGATTCTATCTTTATATATATATATACACATGTACGTAAATATACATATATAAAAAGTATTTTAGATCTTATTTGTAAATTATCTGCCATACATATTTACATTATAAAATTACTAATAAGCTTGCATTTATTAAAACAAACAGACATATAAGTATATGTGCATCTGCTTTCCATGAAGGGGTCACTGTAGCATTTACTATCACATCACGACTTCTAGGCTCTGTTTACTTTGAATCGCTAATAATGCACAATAACAATCAAATACAAGAAAAATAATAATAGCAAAATACAAGTAATATATTATTTCAGGCCATTCATGCTCATTTCCATACTAGCAGGGCTCTGTCCTGAGTCATACTGCATTGCAGTGGTTTGAATGTGAATATCCCTCATAAACTCAGATATCTGAACATTGGGTCCCCAATTGGTGGTGCTGTTTGGGGAGGTTTATAAAGCATGGCCTTGCTGGAAGAAGCATGTCACTGGAGGTGGATTTAGAGATTTAAAACTTCAAACCCTTCCTCTGCTTCCCGCTGGTAGTTCAAGATGTGAGCTCTCAGCTTTCTGCTCCTTTTGACATGCCTGCCACTTGCTACTATACCTCTTTGCCAAAGTCAAAATAAACTTCTTATATAAGTTGTTCTGCTTGGTCCTACAGCCTTTCAGCCCCCAAATAAACACACAGAGGCTTATATTGATCATAATATGTTTGGTCAATGGCTCAGGCTTCTTATTGTCTAGCTCTCTCTTAATGGTTAACTCATAACTATTAATCTTTGTATCTCCACATGGTCTTGGCTTACTGGTGCTGCCTAGTCTCTTGTTTCTTTGGCAGCTACATGGCATCTTGCTGACAATTCACTCTCTGCCATCCTCTTCCCAGCATTCTCCTAGTCTGATAGCCCCGCCTATACATCCTACCTGGCCACATCCTGCCTATTCATTGGCTGAAACAGCTTTATTTATCAACCAATAAGAGAAACATATATTCATAACATACAGAAGGAATCCTCCATCCTGTATTTTATTACAGCAGCAGAAAAGTAAGTATTATATGTATCAATGCTGGAAAAATTTCAGTTTGCAGCTAGGTGTTTTGGCACATACCTGCAACCCCAGCATTTGGGGAGCTGAGGCGGGGAGAATCGAAAGTTCAAGACCAGCCTGGGATACACAGCAAAATATAATCTAAAAAATCCCACCCATGAATGACAATTTTAAAAGTTCAGGCTGCTACTAGTGTTTAACTTCCATTTTGCTGTTTCTTTAAATGCGTTGGAGAAGTGAACAGCTCTGAGATCTTTGGTAACACTTATAGACCATCCTGAAGAGCCAAGTTCCTAATATTTTTGCAAGATGGAAAAAGTATAGCAGGTATATCTAGACAGATGCTCAGCACTTAAGAGTATTTGTTACTCTAGCAAAGGGCCTGAGTTTGGTTTCCAACACTTGGGCTGCTCATAACCACCTGCAGCTCTATCTCCATGGCATCTGATATCCTCTTCTGGTCTCCATGGGCACATACATACATACATTCACATAATTAAAAATAAAGGAAAATTTTTAAGTGGAAGGATGGAAGGGAGAGAGGGAAAAGGATGGTGAAATTATTTAAAAACTCAATGAAATTGGCACTAAAGGGCAGCTGTCCTATTCAGAAGATGCCTTGAATGGGATGTAGAAATGTAACAAGGTGCCATCCCTAGGTGAAGAGCTATAGGCAGCCAATGGGAGCTGAGATGGGGGAGTCGATCTTAAGGTCTATCTAGTCCCAAGTGGTCAGCCCCAAACACTGGCTCACGGGCAATATGAAATGTACTTCACAGGCTATCTGTCTATGTAACCATCATAATTAAAGGCGAGGTCATGGATTTAAGATGGAGTAGGAGGAAGCAGGAAGGGTTGGAGGAGGGAAAGGAAAAGGTGTAAATGATATAACTATAGTATTCACACATGAATTTTTCAAAAAACAGTAATTAATTAAAAAAAGTTTTTAATATGAAATAGTCTAGTATTTAGTTCACGTATTCTTTTGGGGTTTTGTTTTGAGATAGAATCTCATTAAATAGTCCAGGCTGGGTTTGGGTCATTGATCTGTCTCTGACTCCGGAGGGCTGGGATTCCAGGCATGGGTGACTTGGAGATCTTTGAGCATGAATTAAGTAGTGATAGAAAAGATTTGGGCTTGCCTTTGAGATGTCACAAGGGATGGGTTACAAGCATAGATTTCCTGCTCCACATGATGATAGGAAATGATCCTGAGATCTGCTCTGCTCTGGCATAGCTATCATGCATATTGCTGACTAGCCAGGATTAAATATGATCAGATATAAACAACAGAATATAGTCCTATTGCTTCTGAGATAGACTAAGAGAAAAGGGAAAATTGATTACCAAATCATGTAACATGATTTTCTAGAAGACATAGGGGCATAGACCTGGCTATAGTGCCCCTGAAAGATATTCTGCTCTCAATTCAGCTGGTGACAGCTGTGTATGTGCACAGGTCTGGAGGATCTAGAAAGATTGTTATGATGGTGCTGGTAAGGTTTGCAGTCTTTTAGGGTTTTCAGGGACATGGAGGGTTCTGAACAAATGGGGTGTGATGGAAGCAGCTTCCTGCTTCTCTGCTGCTGTTGAGACTCAAGAATAATCAATAAGTGGCTAATGAATGGTGCCTCTGGCTTTAATTTCTTGGAATCTCTTTCTGCTTGGAACTTCATTTTGAGTTAACATTTTTGAAAGGCCTTTGGGAGTTGAAGACTTCACAGTGAGAAGTTATTTTTCTTGTGTAGTTACCTTTAACTCATCAAATGACACCCTGTGTGAAGCCATTATGCACTTAACAGAGCACCTGTCTAGGTATCACCAGCACTGGGGACATTGGTGTATTGTCAACAAATGACAGGTGTAAGGTACTTTACAGACTTTCCTCACAACTATGACAGAAGCTAGATTCTGAGTGCTATCTTTGTTTTTGTTTCTAGCTTCACTATTTAATATAGTAGCCAGTGGCTACATGTCACCACTGAGCATCTGAAAGGCTGAGCCAGACAGAGATGAGTTTTAAATATAAAGCAGAACTGAGCTCTTGAAGATCTAGTATGACAAGGCAAATGCAAAATATGTATCTAGTAAGTTTCAACATTTATTATAAAAAGAAATGAAACAAAAAACCTTAAATATTGGATTACATTTTAAAATATATTTATGTAGGCAGACTTTTCTGACCTACCAGCTGGCTGGCTGCCTAATAACTACACAGAGACTTATTATTAATTATAAATGTTTGGCAATAGCTTAGGCTTTTTACTAACTAGCTCTTTCAGATTACATTAACCCATATTTCTTAGCTGCATCTCACCGAGTAGTAGTACCCTTTGTAATACTGCATATTCATCTCCTGCTTCCTCTGAGTCTGACGGGCAACTCCACCCTCATTCTTCCCAGGGTTCTCTTAGCCTGGCTTTCCCACCTGGAAGAATCCTGCCCAGCCCGTTGGCTCTTTATTAACAATGAGAGCAACACATCTCCACAGTGTACAAAAAGATTATCCTACAGAATATTTATTCATTTTTAATATTTAATTTATTCTTTGGTAATTTCATACATGTATATGATGTATTTCTGTCATATTTCCCCATTACCCTCTCTTATCCTCCTCCCACTTCCTTTGGACCCAATTGTTATTCAAAAAAGCTTTCTCTAACTTTCATGTTCTTTATTATTTATTTTCTTCCAATGAGCTGCTAAGCTTATTTACCGTCGTTTGGTTGAGCATGTCTGTGGAGTTATTTACCCAAGCATAGACAATTTACCAGTGGCTACACCACTAAAGAAAAATTATTTCCTCTTCTCTTCCACTCATTAACTGACAGTGGCTACACCACTAAAGAAAAATTATTTCCTCTTCTCTTCCACTCATTAACTGACAGTAAGTCTCTAATTGCGTATTGACCTCACGAGTCCCTTCCCAATTCATGTTGTAATGTCGATGGGTTCATCTTGTGCAAGTCTTATGCAGCTAACCACAGCTGTTGTGAGTTCATGAGTATGACAGCCAGTCATGTTGTGTTCAGAAGACAACATCCCACAGCATCCCTCCTGTCTGTTGCCTCTTACATTCTTTGTGTACCCTCTTCCTGAACCATAACTAAGATACTCTCAGGGAGCTCATTAGCATCAGTACTGATTTGGGAAGAAGTGTGGGGATATTGATCTGTAGGATCACATATTCAGGCCCCAGTATTCCTGACATGGGCTCTCCTTCTTCCAAGGAGCATGGGACACTGAAAAATTAATTTGAAGCCAAAAGGGGATTCCTTACCCCAGAACAGATGACCACATGCTGTGGCAATGCTCTCTGTAGAACTCATCATCTGCCACAAATGTACCCTGAAAAGACCACTGGGTCCAAGTTAGACAATGTAGAGATGTCAGACTTTGGATGGAAACAAGGACGTTGGGAAAGCAGGCAATGAGGCCCAGAAGATGGTCATGGCGCTGACTTTCTAGAAAACACTTCCATAACAGCCACTTTCTGCCTTTCTGCCTATGGCCACCCTGCCATGCTATGGGACATCTGGGGAGACTCTCTCTGTGTCTTTAAGTTCCTTGAAATAGCCATTCCCTTGGAAGGGTGCCTCCTAGCACTCATTAGGATCTGCTGTGGTTTGATGGTTGAATGTCCCCCTAAAGGCCCATGAATTAAAGTGTTGGTCTCCACACAGAGCTACAAGGGGGAAGTGGAACCTATAAGAGGCAATGCCTAGTAGGTGGGCCTTAGGTCGTTGGAGTGCTTTCAAAAGGGCATAGGATGCCCCTTCTTCCCTCTTTCATTCTCACTTCCTCCTTCCTTCCCTCTCCAACTTCAGGTGGTTAAGTGGCTGCTTGTTAGTACCCATCAGTCTCATCCGTTGTCCTCACCAGAGCCAAACCAATGGTGTCTGCCAGATCTTGGACCTTGAACCTTTAAAACAATGAGCTCCATAAACCTTTTCTCTACACAAAGTTGGTTGTCCTGGATATTTCATTGTAATAACACAAAGCTAATACAGAATCAATCCCGTTTAATCAAAACAGTTCAGTGGATATGTAACTCACTATTCTTATTGTTGAGACAAAGTACCTTAACAAGCGCATCTTAAGGACAGAGGGGTTAATGTTGTCTGGGTTTGAGGGTACAATCTATTATTGTGAGGAAGACATGGCAGCAAAATCCTAAGGCCACTTGTCACATTGTATCTGCTGTCGGGAGGTCCAGAAAGATGAATGTGACTTTCACTTTTTTATTCATTCCAATACCGTAGCCCGGGAAATGATGCCTCACTTACATAGTAGGATGGGTCTTCCAACCTCAATTGACCTATCTAGGTAACCCTTCACAGACACACCCAGAGATTTGTTCCCATGGTGATTCTAAATCCTATCCACTTGGCAGTTGGTTTCACTGTAGGGTTTTCATTTGGATTTTGTTTTACCTTCTTTTCCATTCTCTGTGATGTGGCAGTTACGGCTTAGAGCTCCAGCCTCAGACTCTTGGCTTTCCCTCAAAGAATTTGCCCTGCATCTGTTCCACCAGAGCTCAGATCTCCTTTATCTGCATCTCCAGGGGCAGGCACACAATAAAAAGAAGAAAGAAAAATTAACATGGCATAGCATACTTGACTGCTTTCTTTATAACTGCTATCGTGTGTGCGTGTGTGTAATGTATGCATGCACATGTGGGGTATGTATCCATATGTGTACATGTGGAGAGCAGAGGAGAGGATTGAACATCTTGAGAATCTTACTGTATTAAGACAGGGTCTTTCATTGAACTGGAAGCTGGCTATTTTAGCTAGACTGGCTGGCCTGTGATCTTTGAGGTTGACATGTCTTCCCAGGAGGGAGGGTATAGGAATGCACAGCCATGCTTTCCAGGCTCTCTCTCTCTCTCTCTCTCTCTCTCTCTCTCTCTCTCTCTCTCTCTCTCTCTCTCAACACACAGGTGTTGGGATTCAAGCTCATGTCCTTACACTTATACAGTATTATTACCCACAGCCTTTTTTTTTTTTTTTTTTTTTTTTGACAAGGTCTCACTATATAGCCCCCTGCTGTCCTGGATCTCACAGTGTATATTAGTCTGGCTTTGATCTTCCTGCCTTTGCCTTTGCCTCTGCCTCTGCCTCCTGAGAGCTGGGGGTAAAGGTGTGCACCACCACGTTCAGCTTGATTGCTATCTTTTCAGAAAGCATCCTTGTAAGCATGATTCTTGCTGGGATACAGGAAGTTGAATTTAGGAAAGTCTTTTACGATGCTGATGGATAAAAAATGATTTACTCCATGTGTGGCAGTACTCCTCTTTAATCCCAAGACTCAGGAGTGAGGCAGAGGCAGGCAGAACCTTGCTTTAGGCCAGCCTCATCTACAATAAGAGGTCCAGGCTAGCCAGAACTATAAAGCAAACAAACAAACAAATATATTTGCTTGTCCTAAGCTCTGTCTGTGCAAACCATGTGTCTTATGGTAAACATCTGTTTTCTTGCTAGGAATCTGGAAGAGGGCAATGGTCAGAGGGTGCCTATATGAGCAGTCCCAGTGGAAACCCTAGGCTGCTGAACCTGGCTTCCCTGGCAGACGCTGTCCATGTTTGCTGCCATGACTCCTTGCCGGGGAATTGTCCTGTGTGGCTTCACTGTTAGAGGACAATTTGTTTCCTTTGGACTTTACCACATGTACTTTTTACACACACAACTTTGCTTTGTATCACCTTACTATAATAAATTATAGCTAAGACTTACCACGTGCATACTTCTGAGACCTTCTAGTGACCACTCTGGGAGTGGTCATGGAGACCCTCAAAAATAATACACAGAAACTACCAAAGAAAGACTTTAAGGTATATTATTTTTTGTTTAATCGTCCTCAGCTGGAACAGGTTTGGTGGCACATGTCCTTAATCTCAGCACTTGGGAAACAGAGGGATTATAAATTCAAGGCTAGCCTAGGAAGTTTGGGACCAGCTTGAACTCCATAGTAAGATTTTGTGTCAAAACAACAACCAATAAGAAAGAGTTAACATAGATACACTGTGTATCATAGAATGTGGATGAGGGACTCAGAACTCTAAAAGCCAAGGTCTGCAATATGTGGGAAATTGTCACGTGTAGGCAGTTTTCTGTCTTGTCCAGTCCGCAGTTGTTTAGTCCTAAATAAACACACAGAGGCTTATATTAATTATAAACTGTTTAGCTGAATGATCTAGCTTCTTATTGTCTAGCTCTTAATTATTAATCTGTGTATCTCCATGTGGTGTTGGGCTGATGCCTGGACCTCCTGCTTCCTCAGCAGCTACATGGTGTCTTCCTTGTGACTCTCTCTGCATTCCTTTTCCCAGAATTCTCCTAGTCTGGTATCTTTGCCTATACTTCCTGCCTCGCTACATCCAGCCTGTCCATTGGCTAAAACAGCTTTATTCATCAACCAACAAGAGAAACATATATTCACAGCATTCAAAGGGACATCCCCCATCAGGAGCATGATGTGGGTGTCTCAGAAGAATACCTGTTAGGAAAGGTTATGTAGGACATTCTCTAGAACAGTGGTTCTCAACCTATTGGTCACAGCCCCTTTTGGGGGAATCAAATACCCTTTCACAGGCGTCACATATCAGATATCTTGCATATCAGATATTTATTTACATTATTATTCATCACAGTAGCAAATTTACAGTTACAGTTATGAAGTAGCAACAATCATAACTTTCTGGTTGGGATCAGTTGGGGGTCACCGCAACACGAGGAGCTGTATTAAAGGGTGGTGGCAGTAGGAAGGTTGGGAAGGACTGCTCTTGAGAGATCCGTGGAAGAAGAGCAAACAAAGCTTAGAGGTTTCAGTATGGAAGACAGGCATTAATTAAACAGAGCCCAAGGGCGGATCCCAGAGAATCGAATCAAGACCTTATAGTCCCATTGTTCTCTAAGCTAAACCAAGATGTTTCTTGACAAATAAACAAAAGAACCAAACATTTGCTCTAAAGGCCAGGTCAAATCTCTTTTTAAAGGTATATTGTGGCTGACCAGAGGACTCAGAGGGCAAAAGCAATTGGCACCAAGCCAACAACCTTGAGTTTGAGTCCAGGACCCACATGGTGGAAACAGAGAACTGACTCCCACAAGTTGTCCTCTGACCTCCACACACGCACTGGGGCATGAACAGGTTGCTCAAGTCCCACAAAATAAGTGTAATCAAGAATACTGCGTGGGAGCTGAAGAGTTGGTTCAACCAGTGAAGTGCTGGTCTCATGAGTACGAGGACCTGACTTTAATCCCCAGACCCCGTGATGGAATACATTTTTTGTACACTGTAAAGATGTGTCTTTGCCGAGGCACCTTCTGATTGGTTTAATAAAAGAGCTGACTGTCTGGTAGCTACGTAAGAGGTACAGGTGGGTCAGCCAGACAGAGGAAGTCTTCACTTTTAGAGCTTATTAACACAGATGTCAGAATCACATGCCTGGTTTCAACTTTTTTTTTCCTGTTTCGATTGTTTAAAATAATATTTTAATTATTGGAGAATTTCATACAATGTATTTTGGTCATATTCACTCCCATCTCCATTTTAGCTCAACTTTATGTTATCTCTTGAGTCCAATGTGTGCTACTCACATACTCTCAAGAGTGGGACCTGACCTAGAGTATGGTCTACCTACAAAGGGACACGTTATTAAACAACAACAACAAACAAATGCTCCCTCTCCTGGCAGCTATCAAATGCCAATAGCTCCTCAGCCAAGGTTGCTTCCTCGTGTCCATCTTTTCCACTCTGAGCTGGGAGCTTTGTCTTGCTTAAGCTAGCACAAGTCTTGTGCATTCTGCCTCAATTGCTAGAGTTCACCTGTGCAACTGTCCTGCTGTGTGTGCAAACACTGTTAAGGTTGGTTATCCACCATTGGCTCTTAGGGCTCTTAAAATCTTTCTATCCCCATCCTCCAAGAAGATCCCTGAGCCCCGGGGAAGGGTGTGACACAGACATCGCATTTAAACCTGAGCATTCTGTAAGCTCCTATTCTGTGGATGTTGACCAGTTGTAGAGCTCTGAGATGATTGCCATTTACTACAAGAAGAAGCTTCTCTGATGAGGTTTGAGAGATACACTAATCTATGGGTATTGCAATTAGCATCAGGAGTCATTTTAATAATATACTTGTTTAAAAGAATAAAAGTAGTAGGTTCTCCCATTGGGCCTATGACCTAGCTAGTTACGGGTTCTTGGCCCTGCTAATGGTGCCAGGTATGGGTTCATTGTTCTGGGTAGTTTTGTTTTGATTTATTTACTGTTACTGTGTACATATGAGAATCAGAGAACAACTTTCGGGAGTTGATTTTCTCCTCCCACCATGAGTTCCAGGGCTCAAACTCAAAACATCAGAATTGCACAAGTACTTCCACCCACTGAGCCATCTTACCCACTTCCACTTATGTTTGTCTCTCTATGTAGCCCAGGCTAGCTCAAACTCTTAATCCTCCCACCTCAGCTTCATGAGTGCTGAGATTTAGGTGTGTGGTACCAAGCAAAGCATTATGCTCGATTACTAGCACTGCTTATGAGCTATGTGATCTTGGACAAGTTAATAACACCTTATGTTACTTAAATGTCTCATCTTAAAATATAAATAAGTCTGATCACTTCATACAATTATTAAAAAGATAATCTGAATTAATCTATATAAATAACTTACTTGGTTCCTGATTCCTGCCATGGGAATGTGCTCAAGGTGTCATGGGTGTTTGTTAAGTGTTCTATTTTCATGAGGATAAACCATGACTGAGGCAACTCTTATAAAAAAAAAGAACATTTAATTGAGGGATTGCTTACAGTTTTAGAGTGTTAGTTCATGTTTATTATGGCAAGAAGCAGGCAGGCAAGTGTTGAAGCAGTAGCTGAGGGCTTTACATTCTGATCTATAGGCAGTAGGCAGGAAGAAAAGACACTGGGCCAGGCATGGGCTTTTGAAACCTCAAAGCCCACTCCCAGTGACAAATCTCCAGCAAGACCATGCCCACTCCAATAAGGCCACACCTCCTAATCCAAGCATTCAAACACATGAGCCTATGGAGGACACTCTCATTCAAACCAGCACAATGCTGTTTGCTATGCTCTTAGCAAGTGAGTCCTCAGGACAGTGTGAGAACCTGAGGGCTAGAATGATATGACATTATACTTTGTAAATGAGATAAAATATAATGTCCTCTAAGAGTTTTGTAACATGACCAATAAAAAGAAACCAGCTGAGAAGAGCTATAGGCAGTTAATGATGGCCAAAGGGGGAAAGTCAGTCATCCCCAGGGACTAGCCTCCTTGCTGGTATCAAATACTAAGTGGTCATTCCAAAAACTTATACAGATGAGCAATACTAAATGAATACTAAATGGACCAGCAGGTTATTTATATGTGGTGATATATTATTTTTGATTTATTAAAGCTTGCCTGAGGATTCAGAAAGCAAAGTCAGCCACTGCCATAGAAGCCAGACACACACCTTTAATCCCAGCAGCCAGAAGCTAGGAGGTGGTGGTACACATCTTTAATCTTAGGACTCAGGATTAAGAGGTAGATGGATCTCTGTGAGTCCAAGGCCACCAGATCTACACAAGATTGATCCAGTCCTAAAGAGAAACAGCTCACACGAAGATGATCTCAGCACCTGGGATCACATGCCTTTAATCCCAGCATTAGGGAGGTATGGAAGACAGGAGCAAGGTCTCAGTATCAGGGATTCATTCTCCAGTCACATTGAGGATAGGAAGACATTGAAGTCTCAGGATTCTCCAGCCATGCTGAGAAGAGGTTACAGTCTGAGGTTTGGTGGACCCTGGATCATCTTTCAGTCTGAGGTAGTAAGAGCTAGTGACTGGTTGCTTTGCTTTTCTAATCTTCAGCTTGAAGCTTGAACCTCAATATCTGACTCTGGGCCATTAATTTTTTGTCCAAGATTTATATGTAATAATAATAAAGAAAAAGAAAACAATAGAGATAATATTTGAAAGTAGAAAAAGGGCTTAGGAGAAGGAGAAGAGTGGGAAGGGGTGCAGGATATAAAAATAGGGGTCTGAGGATAATCAAAATGTTTTATATACATGTATGGAATGTCAAAACGAAATCCATTATTTTGTGCAATTAGTAAATGCTAATAAAAATGGAAAAAAGAGTAATAATCTTAAGAACAGCTCCAAGGCCCCAACTATCAGTGTGATCAGTTTAAAGTTGTGATCTTTTTTTTTTAAAGCTACTATTCAGCTTGTATCAGGATCAAACAGTACTGTAGTCAGACTTCTCTGCCGGTCAGTTCTCAAATAACCACACAGAGACTTACTATTCATGATAAATGCTCGGCTAATAGCTTATGCTTGTTATTAACTAGCTCTTACAACTTAAATTAACCCATATTTCTTATTTAACCTCTGCCACGTGGCAGTACCTTCTTTCAACACAGCATGTTGATTTCCTGCTTCAACTTCAACTTGCTGGAAACTCCCACTATTCCATCTTTTTTTCTTCCCAGAGTCCTCTTAGTTGGTTCTCCTACCTAATCTTATCCTGCCTAGCTATAGGCCAATCAGCTTCTGACTTGTAATCACAGTGACATATATTCACACAGTGTAAAGGGATATCCTACACAGCAGTCCTAGGACTTGGCAGTTTCATGACTACCTCAAAATATTAGAAGACCCAGTGAAGTGCTGTCAACTTTCCAAATGACAAAAGTCGGCATGAAAAAGACATATTAACTATGGCCACCATCTAATCCTAAATGAAAAGAGAAAGGGCAGAAGTAACCCTTGGTGGTGCTCAATGCCCAGGCAAGAGGAAGTCCTAACCTCTAACTAGACGGAATATGCCCAGTTGCAGCACCACATCTAACTTGAAAAGAAGCATTGGAGATATAGGCATTGATTGTGAGTTCTTCTGGTTATCATGGCCACAAAAGTGAGAATAAATCTGCTGGATATCTGATTTGTCTCCCCTTTTTTGATTCCATGCCCATGAAGCAGCCATCAAATTCCAGAGCAGGTCTGTGGACAGGGAGAGAGTGGGCTGACATGTGATCTGGCAGTCAGAGAAATGGTTTCTGAATTTGGCTTCACTTTCTGTGTAGCTTTACTAGAGCACATAGACTGTGCTGATTATATCCACAAGTGGAAACCATTATTTTATTTCCCTGATATATTCATTAATCTCCACTTGGTGGGTTATTATAGTTTCTTGTACTTTTTGAAGTAACTTGGAGTTCATTAAAAAGAGACATTTGGTCAGGCAGTGGTGGCTCACGCCTTTAATCCCAGCACTCGGGAGGCAGAGGCAAGCAGATCTCTGTGAGTTCGAGACCAGTCTGGTCTATAAGAGCTAGTTCCAGGCCAGCCGTCAAAGCAACAGAGAAACCATGTCTCAAAAAACAAAACAAAAAAAAAAAGAGAGAGAGAGAGGAGGGGGTGGGGGAGAGGAGAGAGAGAGAGAGAGAGAGAGAGAGAGAGAGAGAGAGAGAGAGAGAGACTTTGACCTAAATTTAAACATAGGCATTTATGGAGAGAGCCCTTAGGAAAAGGGTAGTGCAGATAGTGGCATTTGTCTCAGCAGTAGCTGTGTATGCAATTCTGGTGGCTTAAGAATTGTTAATGACCTCCCCTACCTCTCAGTTTTCTTCCTTTATTTTTTTTTTCTCTTTTTCTTTTTTAAAGATCATCAAGTGGTTTCTGAGAAGCACTGGATAGGAATGCAGGGCAATAAAATGAAATTTCTAGTTAAAATAGCCAGTCTTCAAGGGAACCATGTCATATACACACTGTGCCATTTTTCAAGGTCATGCATGTGCGTAAGAAACACAAAGAATGACAATACAAATTAAGCCTACTTCCACCAGCCAGACCAGCCTCCAAAAGGCTCTACCAGCATCACCAGCAGGGACAGGTGTTCAAAACATGCACTCATGGGAGACATTTCATACGCAAACTCTAATACATGGTGATCAGTATCATTCAACAACCTTTGTAACTCATACTTACAAGGGTACATAACTGTTAACCAGCACAGTCAAAGATTGGAAAATGGAACTAGACAACACATAATGCTAGGTGTATTCATTGCTAGGCCCCCTTTGATGACAGGGCAAGGCTGTGTGTGTGTACACTAACCTGTGCATGTATACCTGTTAAACATAAATTTATACTATAAAATTTAATCCTCTTAAGTAAACACAATAATATGAACTCAGATAAGCTCTCTACTTGGGCTATTATTCAATCATCTTATCAGTGCTTTGTGTTCCAACGCATTTTTAAAAAATTGATTATGGGAAAGACTGATAGTCATGCCTAGCCAGATCCACTCTTTAGAAAAATAATTAAAAAACATTCTCTCTGCTATATTTTTTATATGTCTTTAGACCCAGATGTTGCTAAGTGACTAGGTTCTAGAATGGAAAGGGTGGGATTTTAACATGATAACGAGGAGTCCTTTACTCCCTTTATCTTTCCCTTTGCAGACTCCTGTAAGATGAAAATCTGGAAAACAGTGCAGGCAGTAAAACCAAAATTGACCAGAAACAAACTCGAGCTGACCTTGGACTTTAACAGCTTGGAACTATCATACTGGAAAACAAAAAGATTCTTGCTTTATTGGTGATGATAACAAGTGCAGGTCCTTGCACATGCAACATGCTTGCTACATGCACACATACATAGATTCATACATACTACACTTCCGAACTACACTTCCAGACCAGGCTCCATTTATGCCTGGAAAAAAGAATTGCTGTCCTTTGTACTTTTGGTTTTAGCCAGCCAAACCTGATGCTAAGTTTATATATATATATGAAAAGTGTCAACTGACTTTAGGTATCCTTCCTTCTCCCTGTCTCCCAGCTCAGTGCTGAGTATTCAACACAGCTTCACACATCCTGAGCGAGGGCTTCACTGCTGAGCTACATGAACTTCTAGAACCAGGTTCTAAGCCAGACTAAACTATTCTCATGATACTTATTTGTCACCAAAGAAAAAGACTTTGGGAAGGTCACTTCCAAGTAAGTGTTAAAAGTTGAGAAGTTAAAAAAAAAAGGGGGGGGGTTAGTGTGGGCTGGAGAGATAGCCCGGAGGTTAAGAGCACTGGCTGCTCTTCCATAGGTCCTGAGTTCAATTCCCAGCAACCACATGGTGGCTCACAACCATCTGTAATGAGATTTGGTGCCCTCTTCTGGCTGGCAGGCAGAACACCAAACACGTAATAAATATCTTTTTAAAAGAGTTGAAAAGCAAAATTGTTTCAGGAAAAAAAAAAAAAAAAAAAAAAGGAGGAAAGGAAGAAAAAGGAGGGAAGTAGGGAACTCCAAGTGATGGAGCAAGGGAGACAGTGTCATATGACCACAGAGGTAACTCGGAGTGCTGGTGTTTTTCTGTTAGCTAAGTGGCTGTAGATAAGTCTACCTCCCAAGTGCTGGGATTAAATGGGTGTGCCACCACTGCACGGCCTACTGTATCTCTTATTAACCAGGCTTTACAGTTTCAATAACTGCCTTTTTCATTCCCGAAGTTTTCATGTTTTTCTTGCTACCCATTCCTGGTTGGCCTGGCTTTAGTTGTTCATGAAGTGTCCACTGTGTTTCCCCAGCCAGCAGGGGCTGGACACCTCTTCATTGTTCCTCACATGCCTTCCTTGTCACCAGGCAGTGGTAAGGCATGACTCTTTCTTAGGTCTCCTCTGGCAGCCTCCCAGCTGAGCAAGGTAGGGGAGCCTCACTTCTCTAAGATAAGGGTGGAACTCTGGGCCTTTTGCCTCTGCTGACACCCGTTGGGTGGGGGAAGGACACTCATTGAAAGGACTTGATTGCTGGCCACTGTTGATGGTGGTGGTCCCCACACTGCAGACAGGCTGAGGGTAGAGAGATACTGTGGAATGAGTATGTATTTGGAGGACTCACCATAGCCTGGAGAGCGTGGAAACCAAGGCTTCCCACTTGGCATGCGTGTGAGTGTGTGTATGTGTGTGTGTGTGTGTGTGTGTGTGAGAGAGAGAGAGAGAGAGAGAGAGAGAGAGAGAGAGAGAGAGAGAGAGAGAGAGAGAGGGAGAGGGAGAGGGAGAGGGAGAGGGAGAGGGAGAGGGAGAGGGAGAGGGAGAGAGAGAGAGAGAGAGAGAGAGAGAGAGAGAGAGAGAGAGAGAGAGTGAAAGCGCAAGAGTCTACAGTTGGGTGGTGAGCTGTCTTCTACCCTATCATGCTTTCTGTCTTGCTAGGATGTCCATATCTCTTGATTTTACCAAAAAAAAAAAAAAAAAAAAAAAAAAAAGCTTTATAGTGAACATTTCGTTTTTGTGACTCTTGGTATTTTCAGAATTTTGGTTGTGGAGTCCTTCCTTAGTCTCAGGGACATGGCCTACTGGGATCTGTGAGGGACTGAAGAAAAGACAAAGACATAGGTACAGGTTACAGGAATCTGGAATACAGGTGGACTGGGCTCTCAGATGGAAAAACCTCAGTACCCCAGAAGCTCAGTGTGTTTATTATATAGAGCTGAACAAGGAGGCAGGGTGATTGCATACAGATAAACAGGGATGCAGGGTTTATGGTACACAGCTGGATCAAGAAAGCAGGCTTAACTAATCTCAGTTGGTGCGGTCTCTGCAGGGGAGCAGTCTTCAGGCTGTTAATATTCAGGGGAGAAAGTTATGGTGGGCATTTGTCCTCTTACTATTAACACTCACAACTGGACCTCAGAGAAGGGCTTTGTCATGGGTCTCACCCCCATAATTCTTTGCTACTCTTATGGGTCTGAGGCTAGGGGTCCTTGACACGGATGTACCCATGTCAACGGCACATGCCCACTCAGGACTTTGTTCATTCAGGGCTGAATGAAGACAATAAACGAAAGTAGGACATGACTGCTCCTAAGGGGTTGAGGGTTTTATTATAGATACAAGGGAGAGCACAGACAGAGGCAGAGACATATGGGAGAGTCCAGAGTGGACAAGACCAGCATTCTAAGCTGGGCCATGTGGGGAGAGAGGGGAGAGAAGAGAGCCCAGAGACCAAGAGGCAAAGAGGTGAAAGGACCACAGTAGCAAAATGGCAGCAAAAGAGCAGCTGGGAAAATGGCAGCCCAGTCCCTGGGCAGGGTTTGCCAACCAGGATGACTCTAACAGGCACTGAGAGATGCTAAGAGAACTCGGTGGCCAGAGTCCTCGTTGATACTTTAACAGGCACTCAGTAAGCCATTTGTCCCAGGGCTTGAGACCTTAGGAGGGACTCCTGAACTCCTCACATTTGCTTTCTCCAACTCACAGTCTGAGATAGATCAGGTTTTTAAAGAGTCATGGAATGAGCTGGGTGTAGTGATGCATATCTTTATCCCGCACTCAGGAGGCAGAAACAGGTGTTTGAGGCCAGCTTGGTTTATATAGCAAGTTCCAGGCCAATTATCGCTACAGAAGGAAACCTGCCTTAAACCCTAGCCTCCATCCCCAAAGCTGACCACAGGCAGTAATTTCCTAATGAATAGTAAGGACTGGTAGCAAAATCACAACACTTCTGACAACCCTTCTTTCAAAATCCTTTGTGAAGCAATTCAGGGCTTCTGGGAGGAGAGAATAGTCTTCATGATACGGGAATAAGTTACAATTATGACATCCCTTTGTGGCACTGAAACAAAAAGAATCAAACTTTCAATATTATGAGTTCCGAAGCCAGAGCTAAATCAAACCAAACTAAACCAAGCCAAGCATACAAGTAGAGCTCTGCTTGCTCTTTCCCAGCCTCCTCTCCTTTCTACTCCTAGGAGGATGATGTTCAGAGTCAGCCGTTTGCAAAGAAATAACTCATTTTCAAGAAAAGAGCCCCATAAACAACCCAGAGAAACAAAAACAGTAGCCCACAATAAAAATGACAAAAGCAATCTGATTGGGTGTAAAATCTCAAGAGGACTGGGATATTAACTCAAGGAGCTGCAGAGATGAATTGATGTATTGTCTTGTGTCGTAAACAGCTCTGCTGTGGGGCCGACATAGTTGGAAAGCAGACTACACTTCAGCAGTTAAATATAGAAACCTGTAGGGACACATTTATTGGTTGCAGAAAATCCATTCCAGTTAAAACCTAAAGAAAAAAGAACAGAGAGACATGAAATGCTCCAGAAACCAATTAGTCCTATTAGGCATGGAAGCTCCAAATCCAAGAGACTGTCCAATAGCTAGAACTTTTTTTTTTTTTTTAACTTTTCCTTCACCTCTGCCTTTCTTCTTTTCTATTACAGTAGGACAGAGGACTGTTTAGGAGAATAAAATGAAGGGAATTGTTTTCCTACTAGATACAGAGGGGTCCTTGCACTCGTATGGCTTCCTGGGAACATTAACACCATGCTAGAACTGGAAGAGCTGCAAAGTTAATGTCTACTATCGTGACTCTCTTCTTATCAGCCAACTCCAGGGGTAACCAGGAAGAGTTTGTTTTTGTTCTCTTAAAGGTCCTACTCTATTCCTTTGATTCTGCTTTTTAGGTTGGAGGAACACAACAAAAGGGAAATGAATTTAAAAAGTTGATACATAAACATATTTGAAGGGACATTCAGGAGGTGGACATCCAGGGATTGCTCTTGCCTCCAAACCTCATTCTTTCCTCCTGGCCTACTTTTCTTTGAAAGTTATGTCTTGTTTTAGGCTGAAGATGAAAATCCTTCAGTAGATATAGAAAGCATTGATCCCAAGGAACTGAAATTCAAATATGTATACCAATCTTCCAAATAAGGACAAACATATCTGTTTGTATAAAACACATATACACTCCCTTCTGTGTTTTAACATATCATTAGGTTTTGGTTTCAAAATGGATGCAGTTTGCAGAATTTTCAAACATTAAAGACATGTGTCTTTAGCGGGGTGGTAGTGGCGCACGCCTTTAATCCCAGCACTCGGGAGGCAGAGGCAGGAGTATCTCTAAGAGTTCGAGGCCTGTTCTACAATGAGAGGTTCAGGACAGTCAGGACTGTCATGCAGAGAAACCCTGCCTCGAAACAAAACAAAACAAACACACAAACAAAACAACAACAACAACAACAACAAACCAAAAATAGTGCCTTGGAACTCAGCAAGTTCCTAGAAATTCTACTCTTCAAAGGGAACAATGTTATTAACTTAATTCCTTACTATTTTTCAAATATGATTGGAAAAACCGTTGAGTCATCACACACATTTTAGTAATTACAAATGGTAGACTCTATTATTGCTTTTCAACAGAAACTAAAAATATATGTTAACACTGGGAGATCCCCGTATTTATTACTGAAGCTAAAAATACGTTTCTATAGTAGGAAACACGGAATTTCTGCTTTTCCTTTAAATGCTGCAGTAGCTGCATTCTTGTCTGTGAGGGGGAAAAACAGTTCCCAGCCCTAAGAAGAGGCAGTTCCCGAGGGCAGGTGCTCAGAGGAGGCGGTAGTGAGCGCCAGCCACCGCCTCCGACACAGCCCTGGGCTTGGGGTAAACAAGGGTTCTCCCACCGCGAAGGTTGTACGCTTTGCTGCAGCGGGCCGCAAGGCAGGGCGTCTGAGGATCCGGGAGTCCTGATTGGTCCGTTCTCTGGACTCCGTGCCCCGCCCCTCGCTGGGCGGGGCCCACCTGGAGCAGCTAAAGCGCGTGCGCGCGCTGTCCTCGCCGCGGTGCCTGCTAGCCGGGCTGTGCGCACTCGCAGTCCGCAGGCCGTGTGAGCGGCGGAGTTCACGGCGCGGAGGCGGGGCGGGGGCAGCATGGCAGCCTCCCTGGGGCTCCGAGGGGCAGCCTCCCGTCTGCGGTATTGGAGCGGCCGGCGGCGGCCCGCGGCCAGCCTTGCAGCGGGTAAGGACCCCGCGCCCCTTCTGCGCGTTTCCCTCGGGCCATCATCCATCGGAAGAGGACTCTTCGCCCTGAGGGCTGCGGTTGGTTTGAGGGTAAAAGCGACAATTGTGGCGGTCAAGGCCCAGGGCCCCTGTGCGACTGTCTCCCGACCGGTCAGCCTTCCCCTCCTGCTCTTTGCCAGGCTCCAGATGGTTCGGCGCCCTCTGCGGGACCCAGGAACAGCTTGGGTTCTTGAGGGGGGAGGAGTGTTGGGGTCTGGGGCGTGCGCTTCGGAGTTGGGGCTCCTAGGACATTTGGAGGGCTCAGCTTCAGGGTGACCCCGTGGCACCCACCTCCGCCACCCCTAGCCTTACAGCTCCCTGGCTTCACCTTAAGCGGGCTCGAACTGCAAGGCCCCATTTTTGTTTAACCACCCTTATCGGTAGCATGGCGCTATCCTAGCATTCTGGTAAAGTTTGTCACCCTTGACCAGAGAGTCGGTCCATTATGGAAGAGAGCTGTGCTGCCAGAAAAAGTGGTGGACTTTTGTCAAATTATTGAGCACAACTCTTTGAACTATCTCAAAATTGTGGCCTATCTGGCTAACTCTGTTGTGCTGTAAGTTATGGAAACTGACTAGGTTTAGGAAGATGCTGTGTGTAGACCCACAGGAATGCTCCAGAACTTATTCAGTCATTTGATTTTTTCACAGGAGGAACTCCTGAGGCCCTTGGATAAGTAAATCAACAAGGTCTATGAAGTAGCCCTTGGTTCTTCCCAATTCTTGGATTTTTTTAGGACACCAAGACACCTCTTTAATTAATTGGTTGAATTATGCGGGATACTGAAGGATTTTTTAATGTAAAAGTTTATGGATTAACAAATAAACAACCCGTTTGTGTTTGCCTAGCATGCAAGGGACTCTAGATCTAGAGTGCCTGTAATTTTTGTGTAAGAAATAGGTCGGAAATTGATTTCTGAGCTGTCCCTAGTCTTTCCCCTTAGGAAAACCTGTTTATTTCCTTTCTGCTTTGGAAGAATATCTGTGTGGTAACAGGTAACAGATGACAGTAGGGAATCATGGTAGCAAGGTGCAAATACATATGATTGTGGATATAGTTTCTTAAAAATCACTTTTCCATAGTATTAAAGTGAGCAGCAGTTCCCACATGAATGCACATTTTTTTCAGCTCTGATTAGCCCAGGATTGTATTTGCTGTTTGGTAGTTTTACAAGGTGTTCTAATGAACTCTTAAGGTACCTTTTAAGAGTTATGAAAGTTCTTGTAATTCATGATAGGAGAATCTGAGGCCAAAGAATATAATACTTTGTTCTGACAGCTGGAAGGACTTATCAGTGCTGGTTAGACTGCTATAACAAACCATCTTGTACTTTGGGTGCTTTGGCCCAAAAGTTTTTATATATGAACAATTTTAAGTAGTAGTTCTTTAGTGAAGTATTTAAAATGCTTAAGCAAACGTATTTTTCACTGGAGTTGTTTTAAATGCCAGTGTTAAAATAATATTATCCACTACAAATAGCAAACTAATTACAAACATGTTAAGTCTTTGAGATTTGAGTCTTAAAAAAATAGGGAAAAAAATCCATTTCCAAGCAGTTTTAAAAGTCTAGGAAAATGAAGAGAAGGAATCGTGTTCAATTACTAACATTTAATGCTCTGAATTTATTTGCCTTTATCATATGTTCAAGATGTTCATAGAATGTACATGGTAATATTATAGTGATCATATGCTTTTTAAAAAAATTAGGCCTACAAGTTGTCAGTTTATGACACATGTGCATCACAGAAGAAATTGAAAATACTTTCCTGTCTCATAACTTATTTAATAAGAAAACTTTATATTTTATTTTAAAAGATAATTATATTTAGTTTTAGATCTATTTTTGTAAAGAGGTCAAAAATACAGATGTAAAGAAAAAGGTCCAGCCAAAGAAACACACCATGAGCAGAGTCAAGGAAACACACTTTGGCCTTGCAACCAGAGCCAAAGAAGTGCACCCTGACCCTGAAACCAGTGCCAAAGAAACACACTTTGCTTTGCCCCTGGAACCAGAGCCGGTGGGACTTAATATACCCTGGTCCTAAAATTAGAGTCAAAAGGCTAAAAGGACCAGTGAAAGAAACACACTTTGGTCCTGAAACCAGAGCCAAATCTAACCCTGAACCTGAGCAGAAAACCAACCAATCACTGAGTTGGAGATCTAGCCAGTCTGAGCTCAGGGACTGAAATCTGACCAATCCCCACCCTGGAAATCTTCTCCTGGAAAACTCCACCCATAAGAAGCCCTATATAAACCCTGTGCCTGTGCTGTTTGCAGCTGCAAAGGCAGCCACTCTCATGGATTCTTCCTTCCCAGTAAATCTTTTGTCTTTCTCTGGAGCAGAGATGACCCTGGGCAGAGGGGAGCAGGGCTGTAATAATTTCCTAGGAAGCCTTCCTCTAGCTAAGGGGAGTTGTTACACTCCACTTTGGAGGACCGGAGCTGAATTGTAACAGCTTCTCCTGGGAAACCCTCCCCTATCAGAGCAGAGCTGTTGGACTAGGGAGGCCTTTTCCTGAAGCAGGGCTGTAAGCTGCTACACTATGTGTGACCTGTGGTGTTCTTTGGTTCCTGAGTACCAGAATACTTTTCCATCTGAGCTGTAACACTTAGTATTCTTTGGTTCCTGAGTGCCAGAATCCCTTTCCATCTGAGCCTTAACACATAAAATACAGATACAGGCTCTTCAACTCTCTTTTTGGGACTCCTTAACATGTGGAAAAATTGTATCAGTACATTTTAAACCAAAGATAGGGCGCAAAAATTAAATAGTGTTGCATATAAAGTTGCACTACTGAGTTAAAAAAAAATCACTGATGTCTTTTGTATATGTGGATTGTATCTTTTTTGTATGTTTAGATTTATGTTTTAGACTTTTTTTAGACTTTGTTTTTTTATATGTTTTAGACTTTTTTTCAGTTTCATGCTTAAATACAGCATATTGTGATAAGATTCACCTTTATTACCCTGTTATACCTCTCCCAATCCTTCTCAACCCCTTCTTTCCAGCTAATCCCCAGAGGCTATACCATTCTGGAAATTATACCCCTTAGACTGAAAATACTACATGGAAAGATATTTTGGGAGTGACCACATTTTTCATAACTTCAAAAACTGTATTGTTATAATTGTCCTATATTATGATTACTGTTATTCATCTCTTACTGTGCCTAGTTTATGAATTAAGCTTTATCATGGGTATATATACACCTGTATATTTATGAATTAAGCTATATCATGGTATATATATATCATATATAATTCATAAATTAGGTACAGTAAGAGACAAATATATATTTAGGAAAATATTTATAGAGTTTGACATTGTCTGTAACTTCAGACATCCGATCTTGAACTGTGTCTCCTTCTGGTACGGGAGGAACATTATAATATCTTTTGACACAGTGGAAAGTCCATCGAGAATCTTTTATGGGATTATTTTTTGGATAATCTACAATAAATATGTAGACTTCATTTGACTAGGAAGATTTTAGAAAATGTAAAATTACCTTTTTACACAGAGTATACTGATTTCTGGTAGCAGATCCAGTTACCAAGCTGTATGTAAAACCTTGCTCATGTTAAATTTGAGAGATCATAATCTGCAAGTTTAGAAACCAGTGTTGTTAATTTTTCCAGTTAGTTTCTTCACCAATCAACCAGTATCACCCTTATGCTGGCTGAATTCTTTTTTTCCCCAGCTTGATCTTTATATGTCATCTGACTTTGCTGTCTTCACAGATTACTGTCAAACTTGCTCAAGGGAAGATGCATTTCTGTTGTAGGTTTGAATGTTTTTAGAGTTTCACTGAACTCCTTTGGATCCCTGTACCTTTGGGGGAGCCAGTTCTGTATGCCAAGTACTCCTTCAGAAGCTCTGCCTTCCTGGGAGCTTGTGTTTCCCTAAATTATCTCTGCCACCTTTAGTCTTTTTCTCCCTTTAACCCACTAGACTAAAAAGACCATTTGGTATAGGACTTGTTCCATCGCGGTGCCTCTTGACCCTGTGTTTACTGACTGTCACGTGATCTTATTTCAAATAATCTTGAAAGTAACCTTCTGATGTTGTACATACTGTTGTTGATAAAAACCCTAGAGAAGTTAAGTGACTTGTCACTTCAGGGGCAGGACGTATATCTGAAAGGTGACTTCACATGGATCTCCTAAACTTAGAGTTTAACTTTCTTTTATTTTTAATCTTCTAGACAATGTTTCTCTGTGAAACAGTCCTGGCTGTCCTTGAACTCTTTCTGTAGACCAGGTTAGGCTTCGAACTCACAGAGATCCACTCTGCTTTCCGAGAGCTGGTATTAAAGGCGTGTGCCACCACCCTTGACTACTAGAATTTAAATTTGATCATAATCAATTAGTAACTTCTCTTTGTACAATACTTACACTTACTCAATACTATCCTTTTCTTATTTTGCCCTAATGATGAAATGAGGAGAACTGAGCCCATCATTGATAGCCTGTCTTGATACACACGTAGTTGGCTTGGATATTATAGGCCTTGTTCTTGGCTCCTAATCTTCTGTAACAAAGGTCTGCACTATCCTCCCAGCTCTTCTTGTACCTGTCACTTGGAATTTCACAAGAACAAGTCTTTTGTTGGCTAGCATACCCTCTGACTCTTGTTCTGCTAGCATCCATCCTGCTTCCCTGTTTTATACCTGGCCCATTGACACTTTTGTTTGCTCACTAGGTAAGCATACTCTTTTGTTCCTTCATTAAGTACCTCTCTAGCTTTGATTGTATCCAGTCTGAAATTTATTTATGAACAGGAATTTTGCTCATGTCTTTGACAGTATCTTATTATTTTTCTGTGGTGATAATATATTATTTATGATATAAGATCAGAATGCAAAGCTAGCCATACTAATTAGCCATAGAGGCCAGGCAGTGGTGGCACACAACTTTAATCCCAGCACAGGAGACAGAGGCAAACTGATCTCTGTTAGCCATTCTGAGTTACATGAAATTGATCCAATCTAAAGAGAAACAGCTCACACAAAGGTGATCTCGGCACTTGAGATCCCACACCTTTAATCCCAGCACTAGAGGGATATAAGGCAGCATGAGACAGGAGCAGTACAATCTGAGGGCCTGTGAATCTCCCTTCAGTCTGAGCATTGGTAGAGGAGAGAACTCTAGTGGTTGGCTGCTTTGTTTTTTTGATCTTCAGCTTTAACTCCAATATCTATCTCTGGGATTTTATTATTTGTGCTACATTTTTCTTAATCTCTTGCTTAAATTCTGAGTATTATATTAAATTCTGAATATTGTCTGTGGTTTGTCCCTTCCTCTGGTTGCCACTTAGGTAGTGAGTTGGAGAGTTACAGAAGTTTGCTAATTATTTACAATGTTTTCATTAATACCTTTTCATTCCTTATTGTTATTTTTCCATAGACTTCCAGGTCATTTGACAGGGTTGGCAGTCCCTGGGCCTGACATTTGGCAACAGTGGCATTGCTCCATATTGTTTAGACAGGTGGGATCTGAATCTAGGATGAAGAGTGCTGGAGAGTTAACTTTGTAATGGTTGCAGCAACATAGCTCACATTTGCTGCATCTACTTTATCACCACTGTTATTCTGTAATTGCTTCAGAACTGGCTTGTATCTCCATGTGCCCATTTAGTGAAACCTCTCTAGTTAGAATTAACTCACATAGCACTTAACACTCACTGTGCCAATTCATTTATTTCCTTTTCTTACAAATGTAGTTATAAAAATTAAATGCATATGGAAAGATGAAAGGTTTTTTAATAAAAGATCTTTTCTTTAAATCAAACCCATGACTCTTGACATTTGATCTGTGAGTACTTTAAAAAAAAAGAATATATATATATATATATATATATTCATATATATATACACACACACAAACCCCCAGGTTTGTGAAATATGTCCATGTGTATTTTTTCTTTGCATATTCTTCTATTAATGTTCCGCATCTTGATGTTTTTCATTGGTTTTTATCCTGGAGGCTTTTCCTCTGCCTTAAACGGGTATGCTATGGTAGGACAGGATAGATAGAGATGTATATTCTTGTATTATTGCTCTGCATCTTGCTATTTTTTATTTGGCAATTTATCCGGGAGGTTTTCCCTCTGACTTAGACAGGTATACCATAATAGGACAGGAATGAAAGACAGTCAAGGAAACGTGGGAGGGAAAAGAATCTCCTCACTCTGGACTGGTTAAACTTGACGGTCAAGTCAAGATGTGGGGAACTTTGGAAGGTGCTACTCCTGCATGAAGAGCATAGGCAGCAGGTCATGTCTGCTTAGAGAGGGATAGCCAAGTTTCTTCAGGGACGAGCCCTTGGATAGGTTATCCAATCTCAGTGGTCACCCCTAACAAATACATAAGGGAGTAACACTAAATGGACTCCAGCAGACTCTGTGTGTGTGTGTGTGTGTGTGTGTGTGTGTGTGTGTGTCAACAGTAATTAAAGGAAGTCATGAACTTGGGTGGAGGGAACACATGAGTTGGAAATGGGGAGAAAGAAGGCTAGAAATGATGTAAATACTGTGCTCATGTATGAAATTCTTAAAAATTGAAAATGATATAAAAGGAATCTTAACATTAGCATAATTAACATTTTCAGTGACAGTTATCTATAAGAGACAATATTCCTTTTATATAGGAATGTTTCAAATAAGACTTAAATTACAGGCACGCTTAAGACCTAAACATGTTAATCAGCTCTATGTGTGGTCTTTCTCCTTTTTCCAGCTATGAACCTACAATTTTCAAGAGCTCTCGCAGAATTCCCATTTTCAGTGAAAGACATGCCTTGACCCATTGTGTATGCCTTGTGACCCTGGCTTTTATCTTATCAGGGTTCAGTCCTATTCAAGACACCCCTGGAACATTCTGATCTCATGTATAGAAAAGAGGGAAAAGGGGGAGGCATGTTAACAACCTTTGAGGTGTAACTTGAGAGCTACCAGAGTCAATATATGACAACTGCAGCTTGGTGTGTTGTCCTTTCTATGAGTGCCTCTCTAATGACCACTGTGCTTGAGTCTACGTTAAATTCTCTTCAGTAAGTCAGTCCTAATCAAGCTTCACCTCAGTTGAGGATTTCGAAAGGAACTCGGGCTGCTGAATGTGGGAACACCCAGGTGTTTCTTGCCCCGCTCCACTGCTCACACTCTTTTCTATTAAATGTGGAGTAATATTTCATTGCATTGGGTTAGTGTGACTTACTGTGAATTACGTACTCTACTAATACGTTATTAGGGATTTACATTTTTCTGCTTAACAAATAGTGGTATAATAAACTGTTTGTAAGGTTCAGAGTTTAGTGCATAGCAGGAACCAGAAATGAAGGTCAATATTCATGTACCTTTTTATAAACAAAATTGTATTTGAGGGCTCAAAACATGGCTTAGTAGATAAAGCACTTGCCATTCAAAGCTGAGGACCCAAGTTTGCATTCCAAACACACACATAAAAGCTTCATGGGTGTGGTGGCCTACCTATAACAAGCTCCCTGTTCCCCATGCTGTTCATGTATGGTAGCCTAATTCAGTAAGCTCATACTTCAAGAGATGTGCCTCAGTAAATAAAGTGGAGAGGGATCTAGGAAGACATCCAGTGTCAACCTCTGGCCTCCATATGCATCCATAAGGTGTGAATGTGCACATGTAATATATATTATACTTAAACAATATTGGATTGGAATAAGCTATGCACTTTTGTTTATTATCTGCCACTGTTTTCAAGTTAGAGCAGTGTCAAGAGCAGGTGAATGGGTTTGCTGTAACAGAGGCCTTATGGCTGCAAAGCTGAAAGTAATTTACTACTGACCCTTTTAAGACAAAGTTTATGACTCCTTGTAAGTAGTAACTTTCTGGGAAGTAAAATTGCTTAGTTGTTTTAAGTTAAAATAAAAATATAGATAGATTTTCAAAAAGACTGATCTGATATATTTGATAATGTATGAGAACACTCATTGTCATAAATCTTTACTTGTTGATGATAGTTTTTGTCCAAGACACAAAAGTTGGGCCCATTCAGTAGTCTCATATTTCTTTGCTTTATATTTCTCTAATTATGGCAAGTTGAATGTATCTTCATAGCATTTTTTCCTGAAGAGAATTGTCATTTTCTGATTTTTTTTTTTTTTTTTGGCCTATCAGAGTCATTATAGAATTATAGACTTTTAAGTTATTTCAGTATAAAATAGTCCTGTTTATATTCTGTGCTAGCAGTCCTCTTCTTAGTTACCTTTTTTTTGTCACCTAAAATATTTTTAAGTATAAATATGCTAGTTTATGTGAAAAATGTCAGCTGAGAAGTAATAAGAGAGTAATACAGAGATTTCTGAGTATCCTTTTGTGTAGAGTCCACAGTTTAATTTTGCCATTTCCTTTATTTCTTTCCACATGTATAGTTGTCCAGCTTGCATCATTTGAAAAACAATAGCAGCCACTATAATATACCTTACTATTACAATATGTATTTCAGAAGATTAAGAACATTTCCACCATGTGACTAGACCAAGTGATCACAAACTTTTGTGAAGCCCAAGGGCATGAGTATGTTCCAGCACTGCCAATCCAAAACCAGATCAAACACACAAAGCTCAACTAGATAAGACCTTGGCCATTTGATTTAAGCTCACTAAGTACCTAGATTCTTAGGAAAGATGTGAAGTGATGACTTTCCAGTAAAGTGCTTAGATAACTGTCTGTCTTGAAGTGAAGCTGCCATAAATATTAACTGTTACTGTTCATTCTTCTGACTTTCCTGTTCTTGAATGTACTCAATCCTTTTCTCGATGTAATTTCCTTCTTCCTGGTCTGTTTGAAACCTGATCCACTGTAGAATACACAAGTTAAATGTACCTTCTTCAAATTTCCGAACCATGAATTCAGAACCAGCATGTTTCTTACATTTTGTCCTTACCTGTCTTGTATTAATGTTTTCTGGTGTAGTATATGTCCTCTTGGATTTTAAGGTTGTTGGAAGGCAAGGACTGTATCTCATTTTTATGATCAGTGGCTAAGTGTTGTAGCGGTGCATACCTGTAGTGCTAGCACTTGGGAGGCTGAGGTAGGAGGATCAGAGTTTGAGGTCACCCTTGGCACAGTACATTGAAGTGGCTGCCTAATGCTTGTGGATTATGTGACTGAATCCTCACTCTTGCTGTCCCACTTGTAACCTGTTTGACTATCAGTAACTACTAACAGTAGTTGCTGTTAAACTGCTTTAAAAATTCAATGTTCCTTGTTTGTAATGTTTTTGGATTGTTAAATTGCACTTTCCAAACCTTAACATAGTGGTCTGATGTAATAGGGCTCCATTTTCTCCTTTTTGTTAATTTGCTTATAGGCATTAGAACTTTCATAAAATGTACTTCTAATTCTATTTAATTTTAAAGTAAAATTTCAATTAAGTGTTATTTCTCTGTCATTGAACCTTCATGCACTATAAAGACAAAGGGTTCCTGTGTATATAGTAAAACTTAGCAATGTGTTGTTGCATAGGAATGACACGTTTAATGGCAATGGTGGAGTCAGTCGTAAAAAGGAACTAAATAAACTTAACCTAGTATGAGCTTTGTTCTTAAGCGTAGAGCTTCTAATAATTTGCTTTTGGGATCTTATCATGCTCATATATGTTCCTGGTGAGTAGGAGTAATCATTTGAGAGGATTTGGAACTTAAAAAATGGCTGTGATTGGTTGTCACATGATACAGTCTCAAAGACACAGTCTTTGAAAGGAAAAGGAAGAATAAAGCCTGCAAAAGTAGAGTTTTTTCTCTTTCTTCTGTCAGTAGATTGTAAACTTTTCAAGGACAAGTACTGTATCTTGTCTTTCTAAGCCCTGTCATTATTTCATGCAATGCACATTTACTGAGTGGTATTTGTTGAGTGTCATTGTGAAATGGAGAAATTGTATCTCACATTCTAAAGCATTATTTTATGGGGTTAAAACAATTTTTTAGATTATTTTATTTTACGTGTATGAGTGTTTTACCATGTGTGTGTACCACATGAATGTCTGATGCCCATGTAATTCAGAGGATGATGTTGGAACTGAAGTTACAGACAACTGTGAGCTACCATGTAGGTGCTGGAAATGAACTAGGATCCTTGGCAAGAGCAAAGAACTCTTAACTGCTAAACCATCTCTTGTGTCCTGTTTTTGTTTTAATTATTACACACACACACACACACACACACACACACACACACACACACACACACACACACGCTCCTACAACATGGGTTCTAGGTATGTCATTCACGTTGTCAGTTTCTGAGTTTTTTTTACTAGCCCTGTTTGGTTTTGAATCAGTGTCTCATAAGGGTGACCTCAAACTTTGGATCCTCTGCCTACATTTCCAGAGTGCTGATGTTGTAGGCATGCACGTCTATGCCTAAGCCATTGCTTTGAATTATAGGCTCCCAATGGGATTTCGAAAAGTATTACAAATTTATTTTATTTATAAATGTATTGAAATTAGTGTGTTCTAGGTCAATGGCTTCTAAGACTCCAGTTGGGTTCATTGGACTGGGAAACATGGGAAATCCAATGGCGAAAAATCTCATAAAACATGGCTATCCACTCATTCTCTATGATGTCTTCCCTGATGCATGCAAAGAGTTTCAAGAGGCTGGTGAACAGGTAAGGCTTGTCTTTGGATTTGGCTATTTATTTATTTATTTATTTATTTATTTACTTACTTACTTATTGTTTTTTGAGACAGGGTTTCTCTGTATTGCTTTGGAGCCTGTCCTGGAACTAGCTCTGAAGACCAGGCTGGCCTCAAAATCACAGAGGTCTGCTTGTCTCTGCCTCCCAAGTGCTGGGATTAGAGGCGTGCACCATCAATGTCCAGCTTAAATTTTGGTTTTTAAAACTAAGTTTTCTTCTTCTTTTTCCAAGAGTCAAACACTTCTTAGAAGTATACCTAACAGAGTTGTAAGACCTAATAATTGTTAATTTTATTTCATTTTGAATTTCACATTAATTCAACATTTGGGTGCACATCAAAAGAGCACCTGGTATAGCTGCTAGGAGGGGTCTGTTTTCTGCTAGGTGACCTGGACATGTTCTGTTTGGTCATTTTCTGAGATAATGTCTTAGCTGATGATGCACTTGTTTGGTGGAAATAGCCTCCTTGTTAGAGACAGTCAGGGATGACTGTCTTAGGATAGGAATCTGCTCTGTGACTTAAAGCTGAGCCCAAGTCCCAGATCAAACACTTGTATTATGTCTTAATGGGGAAACTATCCCCTCAGCTGGCTTCACGTTTATAAAATGTGAATGATGACTAACTATTTGTATCATTAGATTATGAAGCCCAGATGAAAAAATGTGTATGAGTGTACTTTATAAGTGTTGTATAAGAGCACTTTGTGAGTCCATAATTAGTTATTGGCCATAAACCAGGAGATAACCTAAAATATTGTGGGCTGTAATATGGAGCTGAGTTATGACCAAACTGTAGTATGTTGCTTTTAGGCTGCATCCCCATTTCAAGAATTATAGTATTAGAATTTATCGTGTTTGATGGTAACATCTGCTGGGCAAGTCTTGTTCTGTTTAAATTTGTCAAATTTTATTAGTATTAGTAACCCAAGTGATAAGAGACCATGATTTAGTTTCTGAATTTAGTAGATTTGCTTTTTCCACAATATGAGGGCATTTTGCATTAGTTGTAGAACGGTAACTACGGGCGAGATATCACCCTGGAACTGGAAGAATGCCAAGCTAACTAAGAAACAGAAAATGAAGAGAACAAAATAAAGCAGAATAATTGATGTCCAATTATTGAAAACAAATACTGAGAAATGCAATCCTGAGATAGAAATAGGTTTAGTGACTTAGAAGCCCTTTTGCTGAGCTGAACACGCTGTGTCTTTCCTGGCTATACTTTCTGGTACTGGCAATAGTGCATGATTGTGATCTTGGCACTTTTCAGTATTGCATTGAAGCTGCTCATGCCCATGTGGTCTGGAGGCTGACATTACTCTCCTTGCGGCTGTGACCCAAGTAACCTGGGCTTGTAGTAACTTGACTTTACTAGAGAATGTGAAGAAGGTGTCCTTTTATTATCTTTAGATACAGTAAGTATTACAAGTTGCTTTTCTGTCTGGGATTAATCAATTAGTAGCTAGTTTATTTAAGGAGATAGACATTAATTTGGGGGATAATCCTGATATTTGACATTTGTCACTTTATGGTGACATGTATATGCTAATGCAACTTGGATCTCAAAACTGAGGGAATGTTTTAAGTTAAATACAGAATTTAGCCAGGAAGCAAGGTAGAGGTTGATTGGGAGATCCTACAGTGGATTAGAGTATGGACTGCAGAGCAGAAACCCAGGGCTTTTAAATGCCCACAGTTATTCCTCCTTCCATCCATGTATAACTTACAGCTTACTTTTGGAACAACTGAAATGCTTGTCACCGCATTATATATTTTTTTAGTTTTCCCCTACACTTCCAGACTTTCAGGTGTTCTGCTTAAATTATTGTATTCTCTGAAGCTACCTCCCTGACCTCTATTCCCCAATAACATTCATGTTCTTTGTGAAGTTTAGGTAGGCCTGAGGAAAGACTAGAATGAAAGAGACATTTACGTTTTAGAAGAAAAAAAAAAGGAGCCCAGTATTTACTGAGAAACCATTGTGTCTCAGGTCTTTTGATAGTATTTTGTGTATTTTATTTATTTGTTTTGGGGGTTCATTGTGTAGCCCCAGCTGACCTCTAAATCTCAGTCTTCATGCCTCAGCCTTCTAAGAGTTCAGATTATGGGTTTGTGGCACAACAAAAAGTGGCTCAACCACTCTCATTTTCTGTTTTGTTTGTTTTTGTTTTATTTTTAAGTATGACTGTGAATGAAAGAGTACAGTGCCCTCAGAGACCAGGAGAGGGGTCAAAACAGATGCATGGAAAAGTCAGGTGCTAGCCTCAGAAAGTGATACTTCTGCCTCCCAGTGCTGGGATTTAGGTGCATGCTGCAATACCTGCCTTTGACTTGGGTGCTGGAGATACAAACTCAGGGCTTTATGGCTGCATGGCAAGTACTTTATTCATTGAGCCAGTTCCAGACCTAGCAATAAAAGAAAATCTGCATCTAAGTTGGGTGGTGGTGGTGCATGCCTTTAATCCCTACACTTTGGAGGCAGAAGCAGGCGTATCTCTGTGAGTTCAAGGTCAGCCTGATGTACATAGTGAGCTCCAGGATAGCCAGAGCTACATAATGAGACCCTGTCTCAAAACAAAACAGCACAAACCCAACAACAACAAAAACAAACCTTCATCTATACCCAGGGGAAATGAAAACATATATCCACCCAGAATTTTCTGTATAATAGCAGTATTCATAATAGCTAAGTGGAAATAACACTCATATATATCAGCTAATGAAGGTGTAGACAAAGTGTCACATCTGTAATGGACTACTTAGGAATTAAGGGCAAGGAAGTGCTGATATTTGCTATGTCACAGATGAACTAAGAAAGCACACTAAATCAAAGAGTTAATTACAAAAAAGACCATGCATGCACTATGTATCTGTTATCTAAAAAATCTTTTTAAAAAGGAAATCTATAGAGATAAGAAAATATATTAGTTGCTTAGTGCTGAGGAGGAGATAGGCAGCTTTGTACATACAGGGGTGTTAGCTCATGGATATACAGCTTTTTGTTTTGTTTTGTTTTTATTTTATTTATTTATTTATTTTTTTTTGAAGAGATCAAAAACTTGACCATGGCAATGGTTACTCTTTGTGGAAGTATGTAAAAGCCAACCAGTTATCCACCTTAAATGGGAAAATTGTATGGTATGTGTATCAGTAAAGCCATTTAAAAGTAAGAACCAGGGGTGTAGCTAGTGGCAGCTAACAACCAGGATAAACTGTCATAGCAGGGAAGAAGACATGAACAGGAGAGTGCTCTGAAGATGGAGGCAGATGTTACAGTTGTGCTGCTCTGGCCAAGCAATCCCAGCCTCCTGAGACTGGGAGAAGCAAGAGCATCTCCTAGAGCCTTTGGAGGAAAACTGGCCCTGCTGGCACCTTGCTTTCAGACTCAGACTTCTTTCCTTCCAGCTCTGTGAGAATAAAATTCTGGTTAAGAATGAGGGCACAAGAATCATTTCTTTAAAAGGCAGAGCCTTAGTCTTTATTTGTTAGGTGTTTGCTGCTTTCGGCCAATGGATGAAACTTGATATCTGTTATATGTGTAGAAGTTGGTAATGACCTGAAAGTGACAAGATGTCTCATGTGGCATTCTATTCAAATTATAATGTGACTATAAATAAAATGCCAAGATAGTTTTTGAGGAGGCAAAAGATAGGTAACTCTGAACAGTTCATTTCTGATAGAGAACTACAGACAAATATTGCATATAATATTTGCTTACCTTCCAACAGTGATGGCATCTGAAATGAAAGTTGTGAGGACATGGTTTCAGAGGATTTAGAGAGTTCCAGGATATAGACTCAGTGACCAGGCTTTCTCTTTTCCACTTCCTTATGATTAGTAAGTAGATAGAAGGAAGAAGATGACTTCAGTGTAGTTTTACAGTGACCAGCCTTCCTGAAACTGAAGGTTACTAAATAGTAACATATTCTGTGTTGGAGGTAGAAGCTAAATTAGATGTTTTGTTGTTTGGCAAGAGGGCACTTAGGGTTCTCTGTGGAGGAAGAGGACAGAAGAGTACAAAGGATTTATTCAGGTTAAGAATGAAGACAAATGAGTCATTTCTTTAAAAAGCAGAGCCTTAGTCTCCATTTGTTAGAAGTCTCCTTCTGCATCCCAGGCTGGATTCAGATGTGCAATTCTCTTGTGTTAATTCTCTTGTTAATTCCTAGGATTACAGGAATCAATGTACTGTTCTTCATTATAGATTGGAAAACTGAAGCTAGTGAGGTTAAATGATTTGCACAAAATCATACTTGACTACATGGCTGAGCTGCATCTCTGGCTTCCTTAAATAAGTGTTCCTTTGTTCCATCTATGCTGTCTTTTTTACCCAAATGCAATTGAGGGATTCTAATTAGTTGGCTGCTAAAGGCTTCTTTTGTGGCTAGTGTCAGATTGGGAATGAGGTTGGTTTCTTTCTCTCAGCTTTTGAGTTGTGGCCAAATTTTGTCAGTTATTATTTTAGAGTTTTAAGGTTCTCACATCAGTTGTAAGATTATTTGAATGCATGTGTCTAAGAAACATGCCTTTGTTGTATAAATCAGACATTGTTGTTATAACATGTCGAATGTCTGTAGTCATTACATACAGAGCAATTGTGTACAGTAGAGTGGTGACATTCCTGCTATCACTGTCAGTGTGTGTTTTTTCCAGATCTGTGAGCTTTGACACTATTTGATGTAATTGAGGGCTCAGCCATGCTCTGGCAAACCAAGCATCCCGAGAAGCAGATGCTAGGGATGCAGGGGGGGTCAATGGACCACCCCATGCACTTGGCAGTTGGACGAGATGGCACTGCCAGTTTATGGACGTGAAAAGCTTGGAGATACGTAGCACCCTAAGATCTGTTAATTCTTGGTCCCCAGTAAGAAAATTTTGAAGGAGTTATCTAGATGGAACTAAATTTCGATGGAAGAGAACTCTCAATTTCTAAGGAGATGCTTAAGGTTTTCTGACATAGACTTCCAGGCTTCTATCTTGGAGTGATCTAGGAGCTTCAACTGCAAGAAGACATGCCATTGTTTTGCTTTGTATTTACTTCAGTGATGTGGAGGTAGGCATGTGAGAGGGCTTCCTGTGAGACCCATATTCTCCAGACAGTTGAGTAGAGGATAAAGATTTCAGCAGCTTCCATTTGTTTATTTCTTTTCACTGAGCTTTGTTACTTGTGTATGATCTTGAACTGTTTGCCAGTAAATAGTTGTCAGTCCTGTTTGAGGTCTGGGAACTGATTACATTTGAATTAAACAATTCTTTGTGATTTCTTTAAAGGTAGCATCTTCCCCTGCAGATGTAGCGGAGAAGGCTGACAGGATTATCACAATGCTGCCCACCAGTATGAATTCAGTAGAAGTTTATTCTGGAGCAAATGGGATTCTAAAGTATGTATTTTTCAGATGCTCATATTTCTTGTTATAGTTCCTGGTTTCACATTTTTTTTAGAACTGCTAAAGCATTGCAGCTCTGTTGGTTAAATCTTCCTGTGTATTTTCTTATTTCATAAAGTGAACAGTAAAGGGTTAATTTTTGTACTAAAGTCAAGTATGTGACTTTTGGGAATAAAGAATACCCCCCACACACACACACTTTGTTTCTTTCCTTTAACTCTTGTATTAAACTTACTTTCACTGGTAACATGTTAAATTGAGAGATTTTTAAAACTTGTATTTTAAATTGTACTACTCTTAAAGGCATATTTTTCTTATAATGTACAGAAATCCAGAAAAGGAGTTTTGTGAAAAGTAAAACCAAACATTGGAAAGAACACCATAATTTAAGATTTTATTATATAATTAAAATGTTTTTGTATGTCCTCTGGGTTAGTCCATCTGTAGTGGGAAGCTGGAATTCAGTATTAGCAGTAGCTCTTTGAGTAAAGTATAATTTATGTTTCCTACCAGTATCTGTCTTCCCTGGTACTGTAAGCCTGTTGGTCAATAGCCACTTACTGCCAAACCCTTGTGGTTATGTCAGAATGACAGTGCTTGGATTCCATTTTCTAGGCTTTCTGGTTTCTATTGCTAACTTTGTTATTGAATTAAGCAGAGAGGGAGTACAAAATTGTATGCCATGTAGATACTTGAGTCACCTACACACTGATTTCTGATAATGCTTGCTAAAAGGAAGTGAGGCTTACTTTCAGGAAGCAGTAATGTGTGAGATTTCAGGTTTGGGGAAATTAAATTGCTTTGGAAAACTAACAGACTTGGAAAGAAAAGACATTTGGATATTAGACAGAAAACTGATAAGATAAATGTTTAGATTTCAGGGATGGTTGAGTGGCACCCATTTTGGATGGACCCAGCAGGCCCGCAGTGTGTGTGGTCTCGAGGTGTCCTGGCTGACTCATTCCCTAGCCTGTTTGGGTTAAGTTATGGCCCTGCTTTGCCTCTCAAGGAAAAGTAACTAAAACATATGTAGTGACACAACATTTATTAATATCCTTTACTTTAGAAGAGATGCCACCTACCAGATGTGTTTTTTCTAGGGAGTGCTTAGGAAGAGTTTGGTTTTCTTATTAAACTATAATTGCCTTCTCAGCAATGCGTCATTACCCCCTTGCCCAATCAGGATTCTTTATCTATAGCAGTGCATAAGTAATTTTGAGATTATTTCCCACTTATTTTTAAAGCTGTTACAACTGATAATACTATAGAATACTGGTAGGTTTTACTCATATATTTTTGTTACATAAAGGCTTGGGGACTGAAGTGATTTCTACTAGCACTTGACATATCTCTTGTGTGGAATACACCCAAATACTCTGGTGGACCTTTCTACATGCTTCTTCTTTTTTTGTTTTTGTTTTCCAGACAGGGTTTCTTTGTATAATACAGGCTGGCCTAGAATTCTCTCTGTGGACCAGGCTGGCCTTGAGCTCTGAGATCTGCCTACCTCTGCCTCCCAAGTTCTGGGATCAAAGGCTTACATCATCATGCCTGGCTCTAGAATCTTTTCTTGAAAACAGTGATCTCCCAAATTTTCTTTTTTAATATTTCTACATATTGAGTTCTGATTTTCTAGTCTTGACTGTGTATTCCTGGGTGAGTAGACCTACAGGGAGAAATTGAAGAAACTTATGGCTAGTGAGATGGCTTTGGGTAGAGTCCTTGCTGCGTCAATTGATTCCACAGAGTTGTCCTCTGATCTCAATATGCACAGCCACACATGCACATCATACACATACACTAATAATAAGAACTTTGGGAAATTTGCATATAACTATTAGTCATTATCCTTGATCTAGATATTTTTCTTTTATTTATTTTTGAGACAGGATCTCACTGAATTGCTTAGGTTGGCTTTGAACTCAAATTGTATTCTAGGCAGATATTCAACTCCTTCAGCCCTCGAGGAGTTAAGATTGTAGACCTGGACCACTAAGACCAGGGTAGCTAAATTATAATGCAGGTCAGAGTTTCCTATCTACTAGAATAAGCACTACCTTATAGATATAAGGAAACTATTTCAGGTACATTTCCTGAACTCAGCAGAAACAGAAATCTTTTACTATAAGAATGATAAAGGTTTATGTAAAATATCTGTGATCCTATTTCCATCCTAACCAATGTATGCATTTTAATTTGCCACAAAAAAATCTTTGAAAGTTCTAGATTCAATTCTTTATTTCCATTTCTGCCTGTTTAATACCCTGTGTTTTTAAAAGGTTTCCATTAGGGCAGGAAGGAAGTTGGTAGGGTGGTGGGAGTAGATCTGGGAGCAGTTGGAGGAGGGGGGTGAATATGATCAAAATACATTATTTGAAATTCTCAATTAATAAGAATACTGTTTTTAAATGTTTCCATCATTAAAAGAATATGCTTTCATGAAACAAATAGCTATATTTCAGTTGCTTGTTTTTATTATTAGTGAAAATAATATGGATATGAAAAGTTTTCAGTATAGCTTACTAAAGATGTAAGCTTTTTAAGACCCAGTGATTCTACCCAAAAAAAAAAAAATTCTATCAAATGCTCCTTTAAAGTAGATAGGTTTTAAAAATTGCTTAGATATTAGATATTCACTTGTTAGCATGGCTGGTGTGTTTCACCAATACAAGAATTTACCAATTATTTTATTAGATTTTTATTTTGTTACTGCTTTTCTGAATGAGTATGGGTTTACTTTGAACTGAAATTGATCTGGAACATGAGTAAATCTGAGATTTTTCAACTATTTCAATACCAAACCAGAGGCCTCCTTGTTGGTCTAGCTGTTTTTTGATGATTCTGATTGAATAGTTAGTTGCATGAAGTACTTATACAGAGTTGTAAATTTGAATATTTTTATTTATATTTAGAAATGTGAAGAAAGGCTCATTACTAATAGATTCCAGTACTATTGATCCTTCAGTTTCAAAACAATTGGCGAAAGAAGTTGAGAAAATGGGAGCTGTTTTCATGGATGCCCCTGTTTCTGGTGGTAAGTGCTATCTAAAAAGTACATGCGCACCTATTTCTGCTTGTCAAAAATAACAAGCATTCTTGGTTTTGTGCCATTCAAAACAGTTGTTTTTAGATCTGTAAAGATTTTAATCTCATTAAAATAAGAACTAAACAAAACTGGCATGATATTTAGTGCTCTCTTGATAAAGCACTGGTAAGTTTCCGGTAAATTCATGTAAAAGTCACACATTTTGGGGGTTGAGTTATTGTGTGATAAAGATAGATCACTTCCTGGAAGCTTAAAAACTGGTTCAGGAAATAATTAGTTTTGGGCGAGGGCTGCCATTCAGTTGATTGAGTGCTTGCCTAGCATGATAAAAGCCCTGGCTTTGATCCTCAGCACATGTAGTTACATGTACTGGTGCATGGTTGGCAGAGGCAAGAGAATCACGAGTTGAAGGCCATCCTTCACTACATAGGTGATTTGAGGTCAGCCTGGAATATGTGATGTCCAGTTTGACGGACTCTACTCTTCCAGAAATTGAGGAAGTGATTTTAAAAAGAAGGGGGAGGGGAGGGGAAAGAACAAAATAAAACCATCTGATCCCTTGAGGTAAACATGAGGCCCAGGTGGATTTACAGATGACTTATTAAACTATAAGGCAAAAAATTATCAAAATTTCATGTGAATGATTCCAGACAATAGATAATAAGGAAATACTTCCCAACTCATTCTACAAGAAAGACCTTGCAGCTCTCTTACTTAAAGCAAACAGAATCAGCAGGGAGAATGATAAGTGAATTTCAGTCAGGACTTTAGAAGTTCAACCTTTAAAAACATAATTAGCAGATCAAATCTAACCATAAATAAGAGAAATCAAGCATTACAAGTTCTGTGTTGCCTGTATGTAGAGATGACTTAATATTAGAAAATTGGTAATTGAAATTCATTGTGGGTAACATGCCTAAAGTTACATGAAAATCTTTGTGGAAGTGAAGGATCCACTAATGAAATTCTTAAAATTTAATTTTGTATCAAATAATAGCAGGACTAGGTGTGTGGGGATGGCAGGTATGTGAGTGTATGGAGATGGCAGATGTGTAGGGAATAGCAGGATTGTTGATTTGGAAGGATTGTGGGTATGACTTTCCGTCATCTCCAAAATTGTTATGTAATAAGTGCTTTTTGTGTATGTTTGTACTTATACATGTATAAAGATAAGTATACATTTGGAGCAGTAGGCAACAAAGGCTATTTTATTCCAATTATATTAAACGTGACTTTGGATTTTTAAAAATAAAAGTAAAATATAACAAATCAGGTTTTATTTTTTATAAACTAATTGATTTTTGTATAAAAACATATTCTAAATTCATGATTTTTATTATTTTATTATTTTGTTTATTTGTGATAGGCTCTTATGTATTAGCCCAGGGAACTGTCTTTATCTTCCAAGCTGGAATTATAGACATTGACTATGATGTTCATCTTCAAGTAATTTTTGAGTGTAGGTGAAGGGATAAATAATTGTTAGCTCTTCTTGTTATAATGAATTAGTTACATAAGCATAAAGTAGTACTTAGACACTTCAGGAAATTAAAATTTATTACTAGAATGTGTTTATGATGTATGCATGGGGAGGCCAGGAGATGCCTTAGTGGAGTTGGTTCTCCCCTTCCATCTTTTAGTGAATTCTAGGGATCAAATCATGTTGTCAGACTATGTGACAAATGCTTTACTTACTGAGCCATTTCTAGGGCCTAATCTTTTTTAAAAGTGAGTCAGTAGATGTGGTGTGTGTGTGTGTGGTGCGTGTGTGTGTGTGTGTGTGTGTGTGTGTGTGTGTGTTAGGCTAGTGTAAATGTGAGTGCATGAGTATGTGCACTGGTGGCGGCCTTGGGCCGATTTTGGGAGTCTTTGACTTCTTTACTGTCTGAAGTCTCACCCCTTGAACCCAGAGCTCACTGATGCAGTTGCTCTAGCTAGCCAGGATGCCCTGTTTCTGTCTCCTAAGTGCTAGGATTACAGGGGAGCTGCCATGATCACCTGGTGTTTATGTGGGTGCTGAGGACCTGAGCTCTGGCCCTTCAGTGTACTATGCACTGAGCCATCTCCACAGCCTGGTTCAGGCACACTGATTGTAAAATACTAATAATGTTGGGGCTGCGAATGAAATTAATAAACCGAGCAATTCTTTCTTTGAATGGGGTGATACACAAATTCTTGCTGAGGATTCTCCTCTCTCTTCTTCCCATGATGTTACAGTAACACTAGGGTTAGATATGCCTGCTGCCTTGTATGGTCTTTTCTGGGTCAGTCAACAGCAAAATCCCATGCTGAAGGAAACAGTGAGCAGGAGTATCCTACAGGATGGAGAAAAGAGTTACACATTATCTGACTCAATACTGAAAATGCAACCTGATTAAAAAGTGAGCAATGAAAAAAGAAAAAAGTGAGCAATGTCCCTGTACCAGTAAGCACTTCTTACAGGAACAGTAGACACTCAACAATGCATAAAATATTGTTCAAGGACTTAAGAGAAGTCCTGGCAGCCCAAGCATGAGGACCTGAGTTCACATCCTCAGAATCCAGGAGTTTGTGTGTGTGGTAGTGGTGGTGGGGGGGGTGGGTATGTATGCATGTATGTATGTATGTATGTATGTATGTATGTATGTATGTATGTATGTATACTGGTGTGCAGGTGGAGGCCAGAGGATGGTGTTTGTATTTTCTTCTATTGCTCCACCTTAATTAAAAAAGGTCTTGGTATTTCTGCATTTATTTACCTATTTAGAGCAGATATGCATATTGAAGTTAAAAGACAGCTTGGCTGAGTCTAATCTCTCCTTCTACTGTGTAGTCTCTGGGAATTAAACTCAGATCACTATCCTGCAAGACTCTACTTAATATCTTTTACACTGTTATTTAGTGTGTGTGTGTGTGTGTGTGTGTGTGTGTGTGTGTGTGGGCTTTAATGTATGCCACACCACATGTATAGAAGCAGAGGATAACTTGTGAGAGTCAGGTCTTTTCCACTGAGTAGACCCTGAGAATTGAACTCAGGTGGTCAGGTTTGGCAGCAAGCCACTTTACCCACTAAACTATCTTGTCAGCCCATCCAACCTTGTTTTTTTGAGATAGTCTCTTACTGAATCTGGAGCTAATTGACTTGTTGGCTATGCTGGCCAACAAGCAAAATCTGCTTATCTCTGCCTCTTCAGTACTGGGGCTACAGACAGGTATCTGCTTTTACATGGACCTGGGATTCAGCCCAGGTCTTTATGCTCATGCAGTAACCACTCTGCTGATTGAGCTGTCCCCTTAGCCTGAAAGAGTCAGAAACATTTGAAATTATCCTTTTCTCTTCATGAAGCAGTGTTTCAGCCCTATTACAACGGTGAATGCATCCAAATTTGTACTGTTACTGATGAAAACCTTTGCATAGGGATAGTTTGTGATAATTAATTTGTTTGACACTTGATCATTATGAGATTAATTAGTATATAATAGCAGCTTATTTTTATTTATATGGTCCTTGCAGTTATTTTCAGATATTTAATATGATGGATTATCTCATTATTTTACATATAAGTGTGGTTTGTTGAAAATGACTGTAAACTGAGCACACCTGTAATCTCATCTGTAGGGAAACTGCAGCAGGAGGATTACTGTGAGACCCAGTCAAAATGGGCTACGTAGTGAGCGAGACCCTGTCTCAAAATCAACAACAAAAAGATTGTACTCTCTCAGTTAATAAAAGATTACCTGTGTGTCAAATAGGCAGCTTTAAAAATCATTATGTTTCACCCAAATAAAATCAGGGGGGAGGAATGTGAGGGCAAGTACAGCTCAGGAACACGGAATTGACCCAGTTTCATGGAATCTTTCTACCATCAGTTTGGGAATATGAAATATTTTGGATCATTTGAATAAACCTTAATTTTTTTCTTCCATTGTATCCCCTTTATATCTGTCTACAGAATGACAGAGGCTACAGAATGACTTTGGGTATTTTCCTCTTTTGCTCTTTATTATTTTTATTTATTTATTGTGTGTGTGTGTGTGTGTGTGTGTGTGTGTGAGTGAGCATGCATTTGAAGGTCAGAAGATAACTTTGGGAGTTTGTTCTTTTCCCTGTGTGAAAAGAACACAGGTCTTTAGGCTCAATGGCAGGTAGGTGCTTTTACTCACTAAGCACTCTAGCTGGCCCCTTTGCTTTTGAGATAGGGTCTTTTGCTAAACCTGGAGCTTTCCATTTCAGGTGGCCTAGTGGCCAGCAAGTTCCAAGCAGCCACCTGTCTCTGCTTTCCCAGTGCTCTATTTACAGATATCTATTGCTATGTCTGACTTTAACATGGGTGCTAGAGTTAAGAACCCCAATCCTCATGCTTCCACAGCAAGCCCTTTACCCACTAAGCCATACAGCCACCCTCTGATGTTTTGAATAAAAATGTATTTAAATTATAAAGGGATATAAATATAGTAGTGTACAAATGCAAACAGGACTATATCACAATTTCCATTACCCCTTTAATAAAAGAGAAATTTTCAACTTAGATGATTGTCATGGTGTGGTGTTTTAAGATGTGGATGATTTCCCCCATCCAGTACTTCCATTTCTTACTAATATTCTGGGGAGTACCAAAGAAAGATCATTCCTCCCCTAGTCACAGGTCACGAAGTAGCAGACTGAAGGTTTTTCCTAGGTTGGGTTTGATGTGTATTAAAACCACCAGAGATGACTTCTGTACTCGTCATCTTGATTAGAAGTAAGGCAGTAGTGCCTAACACACTTCACTCTTGTGCAGCTGTCACCGTACAGTGTCAGGGCTATTTTGAAGAGCATGATCTCATCTCTTAGCTTCTTTTTAAAAAGCTTTGAAACTATACATGTCCTTTTCAGACCTCATTCTGTTGTTTCTAGGCATTTGTTCTCTTGTCTCAGGTTTTGTTTTTTTGAGACTATAGAGTCTTTTTTTTTTTAAATTCAATGTCTTTGGTAAAAGACTGCACATATATTTACTATAGAGTCTTTTTTTAATTCAATGTCTTTGGTAAAAGACTGCACATATATTTACTATAGAGTCTTTTTTAATTCAATGTCTTTGGTAAAAGACTGCACATATATTTGTCTTCACACATTCCCCACAGTGTTCATAAGGCCCTGGGAAGTAAGAAGCTTAAGTAGATACTGAGTGGATAGGTACCGCCTAGTTTAAGGGAGACCTTTACTACTTACTACCCTCTAAGTTCTCTTTTTAAAAAGGCATTTTATTGTTTTGGTTTTCTGAGACAGGGTTTCTCTGTGTAACAGTCTTGGCTGTCCTGGAACTCACTTTGTAGACCAGGCTGGCCTTTAATTCACTGAGATCTGCCTGCATCTGAGTACAGGTACTAAAGGCATATGCCACTAACACCTGGCAAAGACATTTTATTTTTAATTAATAGAGTACTTATTCATAATTATGGGAGCAGTGTGGCATTTCAGTGTTGGGGTGTCTAATCAGATCAGTGGAGAGCCTGTCACCTAAGACACTGATGTTCTTGTGTACTCCTCCATCCTTTTCTCTTTGACTACATAGCCACTATCCTGAATTTTACATCCCATTCACATACTGCTTTGCTTTATAGTTAATTATGTATTTTTGGCCTTCAAATGGTAGTTTCATTTTTTTAATGATTTGAAACATTTTAGAAGTGGAATCATGAGCATATTCTGTGTCTCTCTTTGTCACTTTGTGTTCTGTTCCTGTGTCATCCATCGTGTTAGAAGAGGTGCTAACGTATCCAGTCCTTTGTAAGAATTAGAAAGAGTTGCCTTCTCAATATTAAAAAAAACTGTTATGTAAGCCAACAGCATCTGATTTGTCTTTGAAATAAGATATTGCTGCAAAGTCTAGGCTGGCTCCAGACTTGGCATCTTCCAGCTTCTGCCACCAAGTATTGTAATTATAGGATGTCCTACCACAGTCTGCTTCAAAGGGAATTTTTTTTTTTTTCCAAAGAAAAGTTACTCATTTTTGGACAGCCGTCACCCTATGTCAGAGTTTATGGCCTGCCAAATAGTGTGATTGAATGTCAGCCTCTACTTAACCTGTTTGGCTAAAGGACTCATACAATATGTGAATGTCTCATCATTACATAGTTATTACATAAATAGTTCATTAATTTTAACTGCTGTGTGATAGTCTATATAAATAATCACAGCCTTTCTGCTATGATGCATGTTTGGATTATTTCCAGGACTTAAAAAAATTACATGTATTTTTATACATGTGGGAGCCTGTCCTTTCTGTCTATCTAGTGTCATACTTGGAACATTGTTGGTCTTTAATAAATGTTTAAAAATTTAAGTTGAACTCAACTGGAAAAACAACTATGAAAATAGGATAATGGTGAGATACCCTTTTTTCAAGGTGAAAATAATTTACAGAGATGTTAAGTAACTTAGTTTAAGCTCATACCTGGTTGGTGGTAAAGCTGAATATGAGTGTGATATAGCTTCATATTTTGCTGTGTTAAGAAACTCTGTTTCTTGGTGTTTTAAGTTTGTTCCAAGTAGAAATAAAAATTGCTAACTGAAAGAATGCTCTTTAAAGTATCCACTCTTACTAATTAGCTAAACTAGCCAATGGTGAATCATTACAGTAGTGACTTGGAATGCCTGGTCTCCTAGTATCTGTTCTCTGTATCTGCTTGAATGGATTGGCCTCAACTTTCTGGCCTGCTTTAGACAGTGGTGTATTGGATGTGTTAAACAAGGAGATTTGGAAGCACTTTGAACACCAGAATGTGTTCTCTTTACTGTGGGGATTTCTTCCGCCGTCAGAGCAGCCTGGCCCAGCTTGGAGGTGTATACAAAACGGCTGAGTGTGTGAATCTGGCCATCTTGACCTACCGCAGTCAGAGTGCCACATGACTGCAACCTCATTGGTTATCTTGGGCCTGACCAGCATTGCACTGTCCAACAGGCCCAGTCTAAATTGCTTGCCTATAGAATTGTGAGAAAGTAAAATTCCTGAAGCTTGGAGTGGGTAGTGTGTACCCATAACGAACTGATGGACCCAGTTAGGTCAGATAACCAAGATTCTTGTCCAAGATTTGTTAGCAAGCTGGAGAGAATGATTCAGTGTAGAAATCTGATAGCTACAATCAGTTCTTTGCTCTTAAATCACTGTGTTTCTGATTACCAATGGGCATGTTAACCAAGCTACTTGGCAAGTTGATACAAGACCACCTTTGCTCAGATCTGGGAAATTAGTTGGTAAATTTCAATAAACATTACTATGTTTTTTTCATGGAGTGTTGAGGATAAGTAGTATGTTCAACTTTTAAGTGTCTCTTGTGCTCCTACAGTGGAAATTTATTATTAGAAGGAATCTTATGAATACTTTAGTCTGACTGTTATTTTGTAGGTAGAAAAAATGAGGTTCTCCAGGCTCTTAACAAACCTGGGAGCAGGATGCTAGGCTCCAGTTCAGTCTTGGCTCTTTCTGCCATCTTCCAGAACTTCTTCCCTTTAGTCCTGTGATGACTTCTCTTTGTCATACCAGTTGCTTTCTGATAGCTCCATTTCCAATAAAGTCGTCTTCCCCACAGCTAGTTCGTCTGCTGGTTTACTCTCTGATAGGTACTAGCACATCATGAAAACCTAAGGGGAACTGTCTTATTTTCTAGCCCTTAGAGGCCAGATTCTAAACTGAGTGGAGTTTACCATTTTGAGTCACTAGGTAAGAATTGCTTGAGAAACAATTATTGTCTAATTTGGAGAACTCTAACCAGTACTTCTAATTAGTTGGAAAGGGGCCTCTGTTCTGTAGACAAAGTGGATTAGAACCAGTTTTGGGAATCCTTCCTGTTGGGGTTACCTAACTGCTGCTGCTTGATCAAGTAGGCCTGTAGAGGAAGAAGTAAGTGCTCTCTCTCTTCACTATATCCCTAGCAGGATTGGGTGTGACTGGGACACCATCTATTCCCAGATATAAGCCCTTGGGAATCAAACAGGATTGTGCCTAAAAGCAAAAGGACAGAAAAGATTGTTTTATTTTGCAGGAGTGAAGCCACTTCCATGCCTTTCTTTTGTACCACAGCATTGCATCTATGCCATTATTGCTGCGTTATATTCATGTGCTTATTTCTTCTGCTAGACTCAGAAGTGGGTAGATTTTATTTTTTTTTAATTTTATATCTCTAGTATATATTCCTAGTGGTCATTTACTAAAATTGAATCAAAAGTTAATCAGTTCTTCCTTTCTTTTTTTCTTGCTTTACCAACCTACCCATTTGTGCATATATGTGATACTTGGTAGCAAGTGTAGCAGGATTTCTTTTAGGCTACCAACTGGCTCCCAAATCATGACTTGGAGACGTTATTAGTTATGGATGCTTTTATTTTAATCTGGTTTCTCTTTATATTTTGCCTCAGGGCTTTTTACCTTTCTGTCTGCCTGTCTGTCCTATCTTCCTGTGTCATATGTCTGGCTAGCTGGTGACTGCCTGGCTTCTGGCCCTGGGCATATCCCTCTCTTTCTCCCTTGTTCTCTTCTTCTTCTCTCTTGAGCCTAGATTTCTCCTCCTACTTATTCTTTCTGCCCCATAGCCCCATCTGTCCCTCTCCTGCCTAGCTATTGACTGTTCAGGTTTTTGTTAGATCATTCAGGTGACTTAGGCAGGTGAGGTGAAACAGTATCACATCTTTACATAATTAAACAAATGGAGCATAAACATATATCTTTACATAGTTAAAAATAATATTCTATAATAATCAAACACAACCTTCTCTACCACTGAACCACATCACCAGCCCTTTTTCAGATGTTGGTAGGACACTTGCCTCGCATGCACAAGGCCCTGTGTTCAAGCCCCAAGACTAACTGCAATAAGTGAGTAAATAAACAAACACATTTCAAGGTTAATGTTAAATATTTTGGGTCTTCATATAGTCATTTCTTATTCTTAAACTGTATAGTATTCAGAACAACGTGAAGAAGAAGGCTTTAGATGAAAGTTTGGAATGTAGAAAAACATACTAATACTTTGTAAACAGTTGCAAAGTGCAGACTAATGCAGAATAGCAGCATTCCCAGGACCTGTGAGCACAGGAGCTTCTCTACAGCAGTTTCCATCAGAAGCATTTCCCCCTGAGCTGGCTGGCTGTTCCTGTTTGAGTTTTCATATGTTGATAAGAATATTTAAAGAGAAACCAACATGGATTTAACATATAGAGCTGATTCTAAAGCAGCTGAAAGAGTTTTTGAGTTTGGGGATGAAAAATACATGTTAAAGATAAACTCTGGAAACCTCAGATGAATTTCTATAATATCTCGTGGGAACCACTGGAATTTAGGTTTAGATTTAACAGTTCTTTGGGAAATATTCTTTAAACAAAGGAAGGAAGTTGCTTAGTTCACATCATTCTTGTACCATCATTAACTCTGTTAGTGAAGAAATCTAGTTCTCTTGGGTGTTAGAAAGCCTGGAACTTGTAGTTCGGAAGTATAACTCTAAGCACCAGGGTCTGGGAATCTGGCTCAGTGGGTTAAACACTCACTGCAAAAGCATGAGGGCCAGAGTCTGAATTTCCAGAACCTACATAGAGCTTGCACGCAGTAGCACATGTACGCAATCCCAGCACACCTGCAGCAAGATGGGAGGTGGAGACTGGAGTCCCTATCTCAAGCAAGCTGAAAGTAGAAGACTGACACATAGTTGTCTTCTTGGCTTTTATATGCTTTGCTATGTCACACACACACACACACACACACACACACACACACACACACACACCCATACACAAGATTAAAATTGGAAATAAGGTGGAGAGTGCTTGAAGAAGACCTCCATTATCAACTGTCCTGAACATGCACACACGTAATCTATACCTCTCTTATACATGCACATAAATTGAAAAGGTTTAAGTATACATTTCCTTCAACAAAATATCTTGCAATTAAAAATACCATATTTATATAATTTTTATGATTGCTTCCTGCTTGCATACTCTTACTCTTTATTATGCAGATAATAACTCTGACCACAAGGGGCACAATTTACTTTGTATTTCATGCAGTGTTTATTAAGTACTTGTTACATTTTGGTAGACTTCAATTACTAGGGCTTGGGCTTTTCTTCTTGTAGTGTATGTTTAGTGGGAATAGAAGGAGGGACCAAATAAAGGAATTTCAGTAATTAGTACTTTTAAATAAAAGAGTCATTTAGGGAGATAGAGACTAATGAGCCTTTTGTAAGGAAGGGGCATTTTAATCAGAGATGTGAGTGTAGAGGCCCAGGAGAGTGATGTGTTTCAGTGGATGGACTTTTCTGTACAGTCTCCTGTTCGTGGAACCTTTACTTTCTTTCACTAGGGTGTTACTGGTACCTGGTTGATGAATTGAGTAATAACCTTTACTTGATTACCATTTCTCATACCAGTCTTTATTTAATACCTTGAGGTTATTAAAGTAATGCTAGCCAGACTGTGTATTAGTTAAACCATGATACCCATCTGAGGTATGTTGCCATAATCTCTTTATCCTGTGCAGATCATATCATTGTGAGACCTGGAGTCACACCTTTTTGGATATATGCACGTCTTTTGTGGGGGTGTATTTGCTGCCACAGTGGTGGTCCAGTTTAATCAACTCTTTTCGGTATAGATGCTAGACATGAAGCAAATTTAAAATCATTGTTTATGACCTATGACCATGTTCATAAGCTGCTCTACCAGCATCATTATGGTACTTAACTGTGCTTGAATAATTAAAGATAAACTCACCTATTGCCTAATATGTCTATAAGTTTCCATAGAGAACTTGAGTTGAAGCAGCTTTGAAGTGGCATTTGCAATTAGTTCCAGGCTTTCTGTGCTGCCAAGCCTGATTGACACACTAAACTTAGGAATTAATGTCAAAATGAAATAAATGAACTTGTGTGCTTGTGTAACAGTTCCCTACTGGGAAACCTGATTTTATATTCTTCTTGACTGGGTTATGTTTTAGTAATTTGAGGTGTTCTTACATTGTGAAGTAGTAAGCACAGAAGCTTGTTAGGGAGTTGTCCTTAAAGTGCCAGACTTGCAGGCTGTGTCTCAATCATAGTTCTTATTTAAAAATCAAGTATGCAGTCTTGGCTTTTACTCTTACTGAATTGGATACCTACAGTTTTTCCATTAGATCTGTATCTAATTTATAGTTAAAGGACTACAAAACCAAGAATCATTTCTGTTTTGGCACCTAGTGCTATTATAGTAAGGATCTGTTGGCATTTTGGTTACAGTGTTTTCTTAGAAAAGTTTACAACTTGGCAGTCTTGACTTTAGGCTGAAATTTTGCTATTTCTGTTCCAAAGCTAATTTTTTTAAAATCAAATTTCATGTGTCTGCTGCATTGAAGAAGAAGGATGATTATAGTAGTCCTTTACCTGATGCCTTCGCATACAGTTTGGTTGCATGGTAATGTTGTATATGATGTTGTTTATTATTTAGAAATGTTTTTACGTTTATTTACTCATTTTGTGTGACTGAATGTTTGGATATGAATGCCACAACCTGCAAATGGAGGTCAAAGCAGCTTGGGAGAGTTGCTTTTCCCGTTCTGTGGGTCCTGGGTGTGAAACTCAGGTTGTCAGGCTTGGAAGTGAGCACCCTTACCTCTGAGCTATATCACCTACCAGTATTTGGCTTATCCTTACATTTTGTTCTTACCTCAGTAAGAATTGGTGTTATGCAATTTAAATGAGTTCTAGAGATCTGCTGTTACACCACAGTTAACAATTCTGTGTTTTCTACTTAAGGATTTGCTGAAGTGGGAGGCTAGAGAGGCAGCTTAGTTGTTAAAGCTTATTAATGAAAGCATGAAGACTGTAGTTCAGATCCTAGCTCCTACAAACGAGGCGTGGTCCTGCACAGGCTGGTGGGCTGAGGAGGACACATGATCATTGGGGCTTGTTGACTGCAAGAAAAATGTGAGTTCCAGGTTCAATAAGAGACCCTGACTCAAGGAAACAAGGCGAGAAGATAGAGGCGGACTCTCACCACTCACCTTGGTCTGTGTCTTCCTGCTTTCCCACACATGTGCATATACTACACACACAGAAATAAGTGGAAACAGTTTGTTAAGGAGCAAGACACTGGCACAGGCCTGTAATTCTAGCATTTTGGAGGCAGAGACAAGAGAATCATGACTTCAAGGTCAATCTCAGCTACATATGAGACCTCATATCAAAAACAAAACAAAAGAAAACCAAAATGAGTGGAAGGTAGATCTGTTCAGTGTGTTGCTACTGCAAAACAGCAACAATAAGACATGAGGATGGGGAAACTTTGGACGATAAATGTTCTTTACCTTGATAATGGTGGTAAGTTTATGAGTGTATGCTTGTATAAATGGAATTTTCTTCTCGGGCCTCCAGCCCACCAAAACAAAACAAAACAAAACAAAAAACAAACAAAACAAAAGCAGCACAGGGACTTAATACGCTTGTCCTACTAGCTCTTGTAACTTAACCTGTTTATATTAATCTACATTCTGCCTTGTGGCTTTTAACCTCTCTTCCATCTTGTACCTCCTGTTTTCTCCCTGTGCCCTCTGGCATCTTTCTTACACCTAGATTCATTTCTTCTCTCTACCTGGAAGTCTTTCTGCCTAGCTATTGGTCATTCAGCTCTTTATTAAACCAATCAGAAAGTGCCCTGGCAAAGACCCACCTTCACAGTGTGCAAAAAGATTATTCTACAACATATGCTTATTTTCATACTGATAATACTTTATTCATTAAATATTTATGAGTTTTAGTTTATCAGTTATTCAATAAAGTTATTGTGATTTTTATTTTGAAATAAATTGGTTTAATTTTCATAGGGCTTATTTTTTTTACTCTCCTTTGAGACTGTTTTGCTCCATAGTCTAGATTGAGCTTCAATTTGCTGCATCAGGCTTCAGCCTGAAAGCCAGAATTACAGGATTGAGGCACCACAACAGACTAGGCTTCTCTCCTCCAAGAGTTATATTACTGTTGTAATGTATTTTTAAGGTTACTCTCTAATTGGAAACTCCTGTTTACTAACTGTGATGTAAAAGTATGTCGTAGCATTGACTTTAGAATGAGAGACTTGAGTTACTCTCTTTAAAAATATTATAAAGTGTTAATACTCTCCTTGGTCAGATTTTGATTGTCTTAGTAGCCTAAATAGTTAAAATATACTTAAGCTTTGGTAGTCAAGTCCATTTCCTTAGCAATGTCTTAAGATTCATTCATAGAGTACACAAATTGAGTAAATCAGTCTTTTCATTCCCTGAAATTCTTATGATCACCCTGTAGCCATTAAGCATCCTTTTTGTGTCTAGAGGGTCTTTGCTTGGGGGTTTTCTGCAGTTCACACAGGTAGTTCAGAAATGTTTGTAAATACATTTCAAGAGTTTATTTGAAATGGACTCTGAAGTGATGCCCATAAAAAAAATCTCTTTATCTTCTTTGGCATAGGAAGCCTCCCTTGCAACAGCTGTTGTAGTCAAGAGTCCCCTTCTAAATTGTTAGTAAGTTCTTAATGCAGTGAAAGAGGATTACTGACACAGGGTGTGAGATGGGCAATGATAGCTCTGATAGTTTGTATCCCAAGAAAAGAATGGGAGAATGAGATATAGACAGCAAAGGTGGTTACTCGGTGTTTTCATTATTGCTGTCATTATCCTTTGTTGTAATAGTCACTGTTACTAGTGGTCTTCTTTCTTTCTGTACACTTTCTCATTTTGGGATTCCTTCATTACTAAATCTAAAGGCTATGTTTTAATTGCACTGTAATTTTCAGTTGAAAACTCACTCACTATGAAGGTTGTTCCTGGCAGGCCCTTGCCTGTGCTGGAGGGGCACTGTGTTCTCTTCACATTGCTATGCAGGAAAGCACATCAGTAAGGCAGGGGTCCTGCCTGCAGTAATCCTAGGGTATTTTTAATGTCTTTTAATTGCCACTCAGGATGTAAGTGAGACCAGACGCAGTTGGGTCTGGTCACACAGTTAGGAGTGCCTACCTTGGTTTATGTAAAGCTGAAGTACACTTACCAAATAAATCTGAAGTTGCTTATGTGTAATTTATTATCCCTTAGCAGTATTGATTTCTAAGCAGCATGAAATCAGTCCCCTTATGTTTTACATATCTTTATTTTGTTTGATCTGGGCATACCACTTGGGGAGAGGTAAGAGAAAAGATGGAATTAGAATTTGCTAAGAGTCTTGTAAGTGCTATGGAAATAGTTATTTTCTCCAGATGTTTGATTTTATTAAAGTAATTTGGTAATGTTGGTAGATAAAAATGATATGAAGTTAAGTTTAAATTAGTCTCTTTGTATTTGCTATACAGTTGTGTATTTTTCCTGTATCCCTTTGGGTGTTCTAGTTGGGAACATTTTAAATTTGCCTGCAGATTTCATGACAGTTCTCTTTCTTCCTGCTGGGACGAGAACAGTAGTGGTCTTGCCTTCTTTTTCTTGCCCTTTTAACTTGACCTGATGGTGGACTGTTGTTTAGTATTTAGCTAAACTTGCCATCAAGGATATGAAAAATAGAGGGTTTTTTTTTGTTGTTGTTGTTGTTGTTTTTGTTTGTTTGTTTTTTCTTGTGTTTATTGGGAAATGTAAACGTGGTAGTTGACACTGTTTTGTTGCAATACAAGCAGTTGTAATCACAATCGTTTATCCCTTGCTACTCAGAGAGGGCATTGTTCTTAGAGAGATTTTAAAAATAAAACAACATAAGGCCTGGCATACAAGTAATTTTACCATTAATTAATTTCATTGCTTGTAATTCTTTTTATGTGTGAGAGTAATACTTGTTTTCAAGCAGCCAACATTTTTAATGTGCTATGTCCATATAATAAGAGTAGAAAAAGTCTTGGCAACACTGAAATAGGTAATTGGCTTTTCTAGCCAAGATAGGTTTGTAAAACTTTCTGAAAATTTAGAAACGGGAGGAAAATATTTCTTTTTCACTAATGACACATTAACCCTCTATTATAGGCTCTAGACATTTTTCATTTAGCATTCTTTTGTCATGTTAGATAAGCATCTGAAGGAAAATGAATAGTTTATTTCTTGTAATTGTTAAATATCTGTAAACATTCAGATTGTTGAAAGAATTTTATTGATTTGAATTCCTGGGTAGAGATGAAAGTTTTTTAAAACTCAGATAATTTTAAGAAAGACATAAGAGCAACCATGTAACTGTCTTCAAGACTTGGAATCTGTAATGGCAAACTTTGAATCAGCACTTAAAACTATTTGATGATATCTCATGGCCTTTAATTGTGTTGAACTTTGATATTCTTATTTATATTCTTATTCTCATATAAAATCAAGTTTTCATGATCCAACATTTACATCTTAGACCCTGGACTCGGTTCCTTTCAGAAACAGACTGTCTATGCAGGGGCATTGAAGTTAACAGGAAGGAGTCCACATCTGATGCAGGTGTGAGCTTTTTGGATGGCTTGAGCTGGGTGGCAAGAGAGAGAGCAGGACCACAAACTTGCCAGGAGGTAAAGACAGGCTTTGTGCCCCTCCATTTCAGCTGCTGGGTTTGTTCTGAAAACTGTAAAGTTAAACTTTTTGGAATTGTTACTATCCCAAGTGGGAATATAAACTATATTGAACAAAATTTATTTAGCTTGTTAAAAAGTCAACATAAAACTGTGGTTAATTAGTTTATATTATTACATCACTTCTAGTAGAGGCTCAAACTAGTACCCAGTAAGAGGAGCTGCCTCAGGTGAGCTGCCTGCTGCCTGTATGAGCTTTAAGATAATGATGAGTTTAAATTCCCTCTTAGAGCTAAGTGAGAATAAAACTGGAGGCAATAAATATTCTTGGCCAGGGCCATTAAATGAAAAAGCTGGGAATTCTCCAGCTCTTGACTTAAATTGTTTGTTTATCAGCTGGCGCCTAGTCTGGAGTCAAGAGCTGGAGATTTCTATCTGTGACAGAACTTTGAAACTCTTGCAGGACACTTTCATTTCAGCTGAAGGTAACTTGAGTTTATAGCTTTGGCTTTAAAGATTACTAATGATTTACTCATTTCCTTACCATTTAACCGAGTGGACTTTTTCCCAGGAAGGGATCTGTGTTTATTTAGGGCTTTTGTCTGCAGAGGGATTAAAAGGCAGCCCACCAGCATTGTGAACTTGATGGTAATAAAAGGTCACCAAAACACACCATAAAAACATTCTTACCATGGAATTAATTATACAGTGTAATTTTACAAAGCAACTTGGTTACTCCAGCCTTACCCCCTCCCTAAACATTTTGTTATTTAAAATGAAAACTTTAGTACAAAAATGCTTTGTGAAAACATGTTTTGCCTCTTTTATGATTTAAAATTTGAGGAAATTGTCACATGCATTCATGCAGTTAATTACTTAAAGGCCTTACAATTTCTAAATACAAATTATTTTCAACTGTAGGATAAGAGTTCATTTGGGAAGGTGGTAGAGTAGTTGAAAGAGGTAGTTGGTATTTCAAGGAATGCTCATGTGGAAATGTATAGTCCTGTTGAGAGTTCATCTGTGCCACCAGGGGGCATTGCATCCAAACCTGCTGTGATGAAGGAAGGATTTTAAGAATCATTATTTTTTGTTTGAGGCGATGTTAAGACATTTCCTAGATTTTTGCTTTTGATGTTGGCTTAAAAATCCATCTGATAGTAAGGTTAATAAAGTGTCCTCAGAGCCGAAAAGACTTCTGAGTTTTACAAATAGTGTGTTTTTTATTACAGATAGTGTGTTTTTTAGGTTGATTCTGAAAGTAAGTCAAAATGAACATTTACAGAGACTGTCTTTTTAAAAAAAATAAAATCAATACAATGTTTGGTTAATTTTTTATTTGTTACACTGGTGTAAACAACAGAGGAGGGATCCTGTTTTGTAAAAATGCTCACAAATATTTCAAAACCCCTTAGTGCTGCAAATTTGCCTCCACCCTTATGCGCACCCAAATGCGCATGTGCACACCTGATAAAAAATATGTTAGCAGGCTGCACTGACAGGAATTTAAAAAAAGATGGAGAGGCCTTTGAAAGGTGCAGGCTGGTCCTTTTCTCAAGCCTAACTATTTAACTCATTAGGCAGTTCATGCTCGTGTCTTAAAAGTTGATTTGAGAAAAGTAAGTTCTTGAGTGTTCTGTACTGGTTTCCAATGAATCTTTATAGCTTTTTGAATCAACTCATTTTTAAAAAGTGATAATATAAGACAAAAGAAGTACCTCATTATAAATTTTATAAAAATGAGGTCTTTTCATTAAAATGTATATTCATGTTGTATTTCTATGAGCCATTAAATATAAATTACAAACAGTACCCAAAGCAATTGAATTATTTAGTACAAATGTCCAGTTGGAATACATGCAGTTCCCTGTACATTCTCTTGATTTTTATTCTATGACAATGTGTACTTACTGTGCAGAGAGGTGGCTAATACTTGGCTTTGACCATTTACTAGCGTGCTTTATGAATTTACTCAATGTATTCTCTTGCCTCTTCTCTGAGGCTTCTTAATGTGCAAAGCCTGTAAGAAACATATATGTTTTCAAAGTAAATGCCTGACCTCCCACCTTGATGTTCCCATTTAACAACAACATAAAACTCTTCCCTTTCACATGGTAAATTATTAAAACTCTTCCCTCTTTTATTATCTCTCTTATAAGTTATTTGACTTATATGTACATTGTACTAAAAGTAAATATATTTCATATTATTAGAGACTTTCTTTGTGTTAAAATTATAACTTCACATTTGAAAGTGGTCTAGACAGTGCTATTGGTGACACTTGACCCTGAGTATTTTGCTTTTAAACTTGATACAACATTCTGCTTCTTAGCTTTGTTGTATGCTAATATTTCTACTTAGTTCATTCACAGCAAAAGGCTGCCATGGCTCTTCTGTAGCTTATGTGTCCTGTGTTCTGGAATCACCTCTGCTGTCTACAAATCGCTTCTTGGCTTGTCAGAGTTTCTTACCCAGGCTTTGTGAGCTTTGTAGCCAATGTTTAAAACAATCAAGTTTGATACAGTAAACGGGCTTTACAAAAGATGTACTTACTATAAATAATTATAATTGAAGCAGATTTATTGACCCAGTATATCATCTTTATATATTAAAAGTAAGTAAATGTAAATCTCATGTAATAAAAAATTTCTACAATGACTGTGTTTATCTAGTTATTTCTATAGCATTAGCTGTTTTGCTGAAATTCTAGAAATTAATTTTTTTATTAATAATAGTGATGGGAAGAAAATCCTTTCTCATTAGCATGTGTGTTATTTTGCAGTGAAACATTTAGAGTTTTGGCTGCTCTCATTTCACTTGGAAATAGTATTGGCCTGAATGAATGTTGCCATGGGAACATCCATATAGAAATAAAAGACAAGGCTGTCTAAGGCCAGAAGAGGGGGATTGTAAATGCTACTAGCCTAGATGATCTGCTTTCCATGTGTGTTGGTGGGTATGGGTGGGGGTAGTTAGTTCAGATGAGATGAGAAGAAAGCAGTTTCAACTATTGAGTGTTAGAGCCATTGAGGATGGAAGGAAACATTTCAGGGTTTGAAATATATTGAATTATTTTTCATCTGTATATATTGGGGAGGTTTTACATACTTTACTTTAAAAGCTGCATCCATGAGAAATATATTTATTTGATTTATGATAAAGTGTTTAAGTCAATTAAATTTGTTAGTTTAAAAGTTAACATTCTGATCTTTGAAATGGCTTTAATTATTGAAGATGCCTATCATTGTTTTTCTGATATCTGAAATAATGAACTAACTGGTTAGGAGACAGTTATTGTGGCTTTGAAAGAAAAGCTGGTGTTGAGGTTTATAAGAGTACTTTAATAGCTGATTTTCAAAATTAAACATTTTAGTAATTTTTTAAAATATTAGGCAAGAAAATGCCAATACTGCATCTGGATGTTTACTAATAGTAAAAGCAAAAATAAAACAAGAAATGACAGCAGTAAAATCAAGTACTAAATAGATTTTAGATTCTTTAGAAATATGTAGGATAATTAGGTGTCACTGCTTGGGAAGATGATTAGAGATCAACTAACTTTAACTATGCAAAGTCACATTTTAGTTAGATTATTAAGTTACAGATAGCAAGGAAGCTGTGCCAATGTGGTGAGTTAGCATAGTAAATAGATCATAATCACTGTACATTGGATTCTGGTCATCAAATATGTTAGAAAAAAAGACAGAAATTATTTACACTTACCTTTTAATCCATCCAGAGAAAAAGTAAAGCTGCCAAGGTAATAAGCATCCAGAAGTTTTAAAATTAAAATGAGTATTTAAAAGATGTGTGAGGGTGCTCTTGCTTGGGAGAAGGAGGGTTAAAATGACATAAGTTGCCTGGCTGGGCCTGGCAGTGTCTGATGTCAATTAACCAGCAGTGGGAAGTGTATTGTTTAAGACCACATAAACAATGCTGGGATCTTTGTGTAGGGTGTTGTGATGGATCTTTGAGAACTGAATTGGAATGAAGAAAGTTAACCAGTGAACTTTTTTTTTTTTTGGTCATGTAAGAAAATATTAGGAATAAGAATAAAGAATGAGGTTTGCAAATAAAATTGGCCAAGTGGTGTGAAAGACTTTTTAGCATTTGCCAATATTCTGCAACTAAGATACCTCACTTTTATTTTTATATTCTTTTATTTTTGACAGCATCTCAAAAGAGATCAGCCTGCCTCTGTCTCTTGAGCTCTGAGATCAAAGGTGTACAATCACAGATAACCATTTTATTTGTGTCTGTCTGTCTTTTCAAGACAGGATTTCTCTCTGTGTAATAACTCTGGCTGTCCTGGGACTCACTCTGTAGACCAGGCTGGCCTTGAACTCAAGAGATCCACCTGCTCTGCCTCCAGAGAGCTGGGATTAAAGTTGTGAATAGTCTAAGATTTATTTCGTGTGCAATTATCCTAATGTGCCTCGTTTTGTGACTCAGAGATTTTCCTTGAAACTCGGCAGCAGTTTGGAATGAAGATTAAGGAGGCCCTTCTTCAGCGTGTGCTGTGTGTTCCAAGGGGAAACAAACCAGTAACATTCCTGCATCTTGGAGCACTAAGGAGCCTGTATGACTCCCCAAGCTGTTTTAGAAATAATGTATGCAGGTTTTCCATGCCAGAGTTTTCTGTTTACAATATACCAAGTTATTTCCAGAAATGTTTATTATATGGAGTGCTGTGAAAGGAAAAGATGAGAGAAGACAAAAAATTTCTGGAGGAAAAACCTCTCCTTTGTATGAGCACATGTATGTGTATGCTGGAGTGTTTGCTAGTGCACATGCATCCTTGTATGTCTGCATGCATGTGGATGCCTGAGATTGATGCCAGGAGTTCATTGCTGTTCATCTTATTCGCTGAGGCTGGCTTTCTCAGTCAAACTAAGATCTCACTGATTTGGCCAGCTTGCTCGGGGGCGGGGGGGTCATCTGTCTCCACCTTCCAGGCAAGCTGCCAAGCCTACTCATCATTTATATAGAGTCTGAGGATCCAAACTCTGGTCTACATAGTTGTAGGGTAAATGTTTTTACTATGGAGCCATCCTGCCACCCCCCAAATCTGACTCTGATTCCTAGGGTGGTAGCCCAAGGAAGTCATGATTATTACTGAACAGGGAGTTACTCAGTTCAGTGGATGAGACTTGAAATCCACTGAAGACTATTATATGGTTTTGCTCCTTCTTGTTGATTGGAATGTAAAGGTGCTTTTAGTGTGATGGTTCTCAACCTGTGGGTTGCAATCCTATTTGGGGGGGGCGGTGGGGGTGGGAAGGGGTGAGAGGTGTATCAGACAACCCTTTCACAGGGTCATCTAAGACCATCTACATATCAGATATTTGCATTACAATTTATAACAGTAGCAAAATTACATTTATAAAGTAGGAACAGAAGTAATGTTATGGTAGAGGTCAGCACCTGAGGAGCTGTATTAAAGGGTTGCAGCGTTAGGAAGGTTGAGAATCACTGCTCTAGTGGGTTCTGTGATTATGTGAACACCAAAGACAAAATTTGCTTCAATGATATGTATTATCTTTTCTTGCCAGAATGCCCATGATAGCAAGTCCATGGGATAGGAAGGGGCAGTTCTTGATCTTTTCGTGCATCAGTAGCACCCACAATCCAGTTCCAAGGGATACAGTGCTCTCTGACCTCCTCAGACACCCACACACATGTGGTACACGGAAACGCCTGTAGGATGCACAGAAATAAGTCGAATGAATACATCTTTTTAAAATTGATTTTTTTTTTTTTTGTTTTTTTGAGAGAGGGCACAACTTAAGAAGGTTAATTATGGTTTTCCAGAAGGTGTGTTAGTTAGTGTGAACCTCAGATGGTGTTTCAAGGAAGGGAAGATGATGTGGGAAAACTAGTAATAAAGGTGAAAAAAGTGAAGAATGCAGTAGAAGTCTGTTTTCATTGGATAAAGGAGAAAGTTGGGGATTCTGTGGAGTATTATATTTGAGCGAAAAATATAAGAAACATTGGAAGGAAAAACTGCTCACAGGGACTGGGTTTTTTTTCTTTCAGACAGTGCCTCTCCATGTAGACTACATTCTTCTCATTATGTAGTCCTCACTTTATAGACCACTCTAACCCTGTTACATAGTGCTTTACCATGTAAACCACACTAACCCAGTTGCACAGTGTTTTATTATATAGGCCTCATTACATGAGTAGACTGTCCTTCAAAGTGTCCTCCTGCTTCAGCCTTCTGAGTTCTGGGACTGGGGTGTACACCACCACTCTTAATTTAGCTGTCTTTATTGTTGTTGTTGTTGTTGTTGTTAATGATGGTATCTTACTATTAGAGATTAGGTTAGAATTTGTTGGGTAGCCTTAGGTGGTCTCGACTTGGGATCCTTCTGCCTTTGTCTCCCAAGTTCTGGGATACAGGTTTCACACTTGCTCTTCTGAATGGTAATATTGGTACTACACCAAAATAAACTGTTGGTCCCTTACTTTTTAATCTGTAGTATATATCTGTCACATGACTCTGAAGATTAGAAGTTGGGAAGAGTACTGTGGAAATGAGCAGTCTGTGGTTTCACAGCCTGACATTTCTATATTCTCCACTGTTGTGGTTGTACCTCTTGACTCGGCTTTTTCTTTACTCCACCAAAACATTTTATTGTCTAAGAAATATGTTGGTCTTGTTATTTCTTCCACATACCATAATAACTCTGAATTTAATTGTCATTGGCAATTAAAAAGTTAATGGCACACCTTTTATTTATATCTATGTTTTAAATGTACTTGAATTTTTTATGTGATGCAATTATAATAATATATACTATTATATAAAGAACCACCAGACATTTACTTATAATCTTCCATGCAAATTCTTTTGGGGAGAAGACTCTTTACTTAAAAAAAGAAATAGTTTTGAGTAAATACTATTTAACTTTATTTGTATTATTTTATTATATTATTTTAATTTCTGATGAAGTTTTAAAACTAATAAAGAATTTAAGTACAAAAGATCCAAAATTAAGTTTAAGATGGGAAATCATATGTTTTTTTTTCTTTCTTTAGAATAGTTTTTCTCTAAATATTCTTTCCTTTTAACCCTCTTTAAATTATATTAGTTATATATGAAGGAGGCATTTAAGATGCTTTTTTCTTTGGACCCCAGGACCACAACTCTGACTGGACTGGAGTTGGTTATGAACATGTCTTTGTATGGTACTTGCTTTCTGAAGGACTTTTCTAGTTATTCCTTCTCAGTGATGCTCTACAGGGATGGATATGAGGATCAAGCAAAAGTCCCCTTAAGGTGTTCTGCACTAAACCTTTATCTGGCAGAGACGCTGCTGCTACATCTGGTTTGTCTTGGCTGTGCTGGGGCAGACTTTCTGCTTTGCTTTTCGGTCTTCAGTGGTGAGCCATTTCTGAAGTGAAATAGTGCTAAAGCTGTGGGAACAAAGCCCTGGTTTCCTGTCTTTGTTGGTATTTGTGGGTTGCTAATCTCCTAAGCATCTTGGGACATAGATTTGTGCATCTCAACCAGGACTGCGTAGATTTTATGGTGAGGAAGAGGGGAAAAGATAGTATTGAAGCAATTCCTGTCTAGGTCTGCAAAGAGCAGATTGCATTTGGCTGTCAGTGGTGTTAAGTTTATGGCCCCTTTTTGGGAAAGTGCTATTAGGGCTTTGGAGACCTTTATCTTCCTCTGTTCTGCTGTAGCAGATGAACTGTTCTCTGGCGGGTTTGCTAGGTATGATAAACCCTGTACTAAAACTCCCAGGGTGGAAGTTTGATCTGAAAGGATTTAGTTTCTGTTTCCTGAAAATGGAATCACAGTATTCAAATTATCCAACAAGCCCTTCATCAGATTAGCAAATGTGTATATATCTAGTTTCCTTTAAAATAGTTTAGGGATACAGACCACAAATGACAGTGCAGTTTTGTCTGAAGCAGTATCAGTGGGAGGGGTGGTCAAACCTTTTCCACCAGAACTTCCCAGGGAGAAATATCTAGATAATGAAGGGCCATCCTTGTTTTAGCAAAGGAAATACATTACAGAATGATTGGTCCAGGGACAAAATATTGAGTTCCTTGATTAACACAGCATAGCTATTCTTAGTTTTATTCTCCCAAAATATTTTTTTGTGATTATTTCTTTGTGTGCTAAGATTTGTTTCCCTGTCTGTCTTTGTTGTTTAATTCTGCTTAGCCTGACTAGTAGTGTTTTAAGGTAATTGTACACTTCTGTAGCTTTTATGCAGCCCTGGTTTATCAGCGTTGGTTGTAGATGTTAGCTCCTACCTAGCTATTGGACTGAAATACATTTCTGATTGAATTCTTCTAACAAATAAACATGTTAGTAAAAACAGGTAAGAGGTATCTGAAGACAGTGTTTGCTTCTTTCTTAGTTAGATGCTTTGATACAGGTGAAGGCAAATTTATAGCCCCAGTTGAGTATGTGGGGTGATTTATAAATTATTCTCACATTTCATTTATGTGTATTAGTATTTCCTTTTCTTTACAGAGGCAATCAAAAATTGATGTTCTTGGCTCTGAAACTCTCTCTTCAAGCTTTTTTATATTTTATGTTCTAGCTTTTATGTATTCCTGCTAACATAAGAAAGATAATAACTTCTGGGTGGCGTGTTTTCTGCTTTTAATCTCAGCACTCGGGAGGCAGAGGCAGAGGCAGAGGCAGAGGCAGGTGGATCTCTGAGTTTGAGGCCAGTCTGGTCTACAGAGTGAGTTCCAGGACAGCAAAGATGACACAGATTTGATTTCGTAGCCATCTGGTTTTCTTGATGTTTATCTTTTAATTTTTTCCCTCTTTGCTTATGTTTTTCTTTTTTAAATGAAATGAAGAATCCATACCTGTGTTCTGCAAGCTTCTGGATCAGCATCACATAAACCTGGCATACATGGAATGAGACAAGGATCAGTAGTTCATCCTCCACTAGGCTTTGAGACCAACCTGGGTTACCCAAAACCAAATTGTTTCCATGTGTTGTAGTTAAAGATGGCTTTATGTACACCTTTTAAGAAGAAAATTGGATTCTGTTTTAAAGCTCACCTTTCTATTTAATGTTCTTATGTAGTAGATTTGCTTTATTGTTTTCAATACTACCAAGTATTTTATTATATGTCTTACTGTTGCAAAAGTACCTCTAAATATTCATGAGCATAGACTTTTCCATGTGTTTTTCTTTCAAAATGGAATTGCCAGGTCAAGGAATATATGTATTTTATTTAAATTAATTAATGTTTTGATGTTTTTGAGGTGTTTTGCAGCGTGGCCTGGAACTGCTTGTATATATCAGTCTGACTCTGAACTTAGGGCTTTCTCTACTTGCATGCTGGAACTGTGGCATGTGCTGCCACAGCTAGTAGGGTATCTGTATTTTGGATTTGGTAGAGATTGCCAGGTGCTTCAGCAGTTTATACACAGTGGTGTAGGAAATGATCTGATCTGAATGTGCTCCTCAAATTTCATATGCTGGGAAATTCATTCCCAGTGCTGTAGTGTGGGGAGGGTGGGGCCTTGGGGAGGATGTTTGGGTTGTAAGGGTACTGCGCTCAGAAATTAGTGCCCTTGTGAAAGGGTCTGAGCCAGGGAGTTTGGTTTCTTGATCGCCTTCTGCCTTCCCACTTCCTGATGATGGCAAGTTGTTCTTTCCCTCTGTAGGATGCACAGATCTGTCCATTACTAACCACAATCCTGCTGGTGCTTTCATCTTAAATTTTCTGTCCTTTAAAAAATCTGAGAAAGCTTGTTTTCCTGTATAAATGATGTCATCTCAGATAATTTGTTGTAGCAGCACATAGCAATATTGAGAGTGTTTATTCACAATTGGAAACTGTTCACATTTCTAGTCAGAGAGGTTAAGAAATTACCTAATTTGGCATTTTAAGAATGTTTATCAATGAGGGTGGGACTCAGTGGGTAAGAGTGTGCAGGAATGAAGACCTGAGTTTGAATCTCCAGCACATACATTTTAAAAAGCCCTCTGTGACTGTATATTTCTGTAACCTCAGCATAAGTAGGCAGAGATAGGGACAGGTAGAAACTAGCAGGAAGCCAGGCAACCTGGCCCAAACAGTAGGCTTCATTTTCCAAGACAGTGAGGTCGAGAGTGACTCTAGGATGCCCTCTTCCCAGCTCTGTATGTGTGTGTGCTTGTATATTCAATATGCATGCACCTCACACATAAACACACACAAAATAAGTACCTAGGAAAGAGTGTTTGTTTATTATTGTAAGGTTTGTTTTTTATTATTTTCTTCAGTGATTGTCTTTTTCTTTGTTTTGTTGTTCTTGTTTTTAGATTCAATTTTCATTGTGCCAGGAGGCATTGTAGACATTGGCCCTTTGTAGCTCAGATAAAAAATATCAGGTGCTCATTCATTTATTCATTCAACAATTACTTACAGAGTATATGCCATGTACTTAGTATTATTCCAGGCCTAGCAGCCTGGGAACATAGCAGTGAACACACACACAAATACACACACACATTCTCTCTCTTTCTCTGTAGAAGTTATATTGTAGGGAGTATGAATATATGAGAGAAAATATAAATGTTAAAAATTATTCTCTGTCAGTCTGTCCCCCCCTTTTTTGTTTGTTTGTTTGTTTGTTTTGTTTAGGTTTTTCAAGACAGGATTTCTCTGTATAGCTTTGGAGCCTGTCCTGGAACTCACTCTGTAGACCAGGCTGACCTCAAACTCACAGAGATCTGCATGCTTCTGTCTCCAGAGTGCTGGAACTATAGGTGTGTGCCACCAGCACCCAGCTAATCTGTTCTTTATTTATGGTACTTTTCAAAGCACAGAAATTTTGAATCATTTATATAGTTGGATTTTTGTTTTATTTTGTCTTACCTGTTATGGTTTCTGAGTTTTAAGATTTATTCATATTTTTATTTTAGTTATATTAAGACTTTATTTTTAAAATTTTAACTGGTGCATATGTGGTTTATTTTGATGGAGAGACTATTAGATCTATATTACTTTTTTTTCCTCTCGGAGCTGAGGACTGAACCTAGGGCCTTGTGCTTGCTAGGCAAGTGTTCTACCACTGAGCTAAATCCCCAACCCCACTTTTTTCTTTCAAAAACCCACTTAATGGGGGCTGGAGAGGTGGCTTAGCAGCCTAGAGTATTAGATGATCTCCCAGAAGACTCAGGTTCAATATCCAGAGCATGGATGTGGTTGCTGGCAACTGTCTGTAACTCCAGTTCTAGAGGTCTAACACCCTCTGGCTTCCTTGGGGAATCAGGCATGCATGTGGTACACAGACATATATGCAGGTAAAATACTTATAAAATAAATTTTTTTAATCTACTTAGTGAAATAAAAGTCTTTCCTACATTAATTTCAAATACTCTGTTAATTTCATGCTATCAATTCCCATGTGTATATTTGGTGTTGTTCTTTGGCTCTCTATAGGATTCTGTTGATAGGCCACGGCTGATTCTTTTCCTAGAGGACAGTTTTATTTTCTATTGCTGTGTTTTATTATCTGGAAGGGATAGTCTTTTCTTTCCCCACCCCCTGAAATTCTCTTAAGTTTTCCAAACAACTTTTACTTGGTTCTTGTTCCAGAGCAATGTGGGAGTGATTTTATTATGTTCTTCTAAAAGCATCCTGTTAACAATTTTGTTGGGATTACACGGACTTTATAGAAAATTGGCATGTTTACAAAACTAAGTCTACCTTAGAGTCAGAAGGGGAGGAGAGACTGGCTAAGCCCTGTTAGACATGCTGCTCGTTTTGTTCTTCATGCCTAGAACAGCGAGAAGCTGTAAACTTGTAAGCGGGAAGGCGTGTGATCATATTAGAATCTCTAAAAGATGATAGCAGCAATAGTGTGGGAAACACCTCAGACAGGGTAAGAGGAATCTGGTGTGCCTGGGGATACTTTCGTAACAGCCCACGCATACTAGTTTGTATTAGTCATGGGACTGATAACATTTTTCATTTGTTTTCCTAGAAGTACTTTAGGTATTATAAGAAGGTAGCCTGTAACATGAAAAATAAAAGACCCAGAGACAGATATTGGGATTCAAGCTTCAAGCTGAAGATCAGAGAAGCAAATCAGCCAAACCACTAGCTCTTACCTCTAACTCAGGTTGAAACGGCTGATCCTGTCTCCACAAGCTCTCACCAAGCCTCAGACTGGAGAGGCTTGGCTGGAGAGTATATCTCCACATGATACCCTTTGCTCTTTTTATACCTCCCTAGTGCTGGGATTAAAGACATGTGATCCCAAGTGTTGACAACATTTTTGTGTTAGCTGTTTGTATTTAGGACTGGATCAATTTCTTGTAGCTCAGTGTGGCCTTGAACTGATAGAGATCCATTAGTGGGATTAAAGGTGTGTACTTCTATAGCTAACTAGTGTGACCAGCTTTGCTTTCTTCTGTACCCTCGGGCAAATTTTAATAAATCATAAAAAATGTATCACTGTAGTAACCTATAAAATACACCAAGATTATCACAGAGTAAATAGACCCAGTGCAGGTACTACCAGTTAGTGCCAGCTGTCTTTGCTTTTATGTTGACTTACAATTCTTTTCTTTTTGTTTCTTGATCAAGGAAGCATCAAATCCCTGTTTTCTCAGTGGATTTCTGTTCTTTATTCCTTTTTGAAGACTTGCTTTATTTTTAACTTGTGTATATTTGTGTGTATGCCACATTGGGGCAGGGAGTGGGGTGGGTCATGGGTGGTATCTGTGGATGCCAGAAGCATTAGGTCCCCTGGAGCTGGAGATGGGCAGTTCTGAGCTGCCTGACCTGGATGCTAGGAATTTAACTCATATCCTTCAAGAAAATTAATACCTGTTCCTAACTGCTAAGCTCTTTTTGCAGCCCCATTTTTTATTCTTAGATACTCTTACGTCCAGTAAACACTGATGCTTTATAAAGAATGATTTCATTTTGACTCATGGTTCTGGATGTCCCAGGCTGTAGGCCATATCTGAAGAGCCATGGCGTGTGGGCCACCACATAGAAAGAGTCAGGCAGTATACACACCTGCCTCTTCTGTTTGCCCTCCCTCTGAGAAAAGTTTCATACCAGTGGCAGTCAGGAAGATTGTGATCTGATACTTTACCTAGTTTGGATCACTTCCTAAAGGCCTCACCTCAAAATGCCAGTTAGGTTTAGTGTTCCCTTCCTCCTTGTCTCCCACTTCAGCTTTTGTACTCTGCTGGGTGCTGGGGAAAGAGATGAATGGACTTTCAAGGTGTCAGTTTAGCAACTAAATTGATCTAAAAATTTAAAGGAAAAGACAGCCTTCAATTTAACTTATATGCAAATATTTGCAAATAGTAAAAACAAATAATGAAGCTGCTTTTGTTAGATTTAAGTAATCAGAACTTGTGAGTTTGGCAATACTCTCAGTGAGCTTAAGTGGGTCTTTACGGTCTTTACAGAACTTCATTTCTTTGCAGTGAGAAACTTGAGATTTGTGGAGAATGTGGTGCTTACTCCTGTGCTTAAGTGAGCCAGAGGCAGATGTCATCTGTTTTCCTCTGTCATTCTTCACCTTATTCTAAGAGTTTTGTCTTGAGTTTTGAATCAGGGTCTCTACGTAGCTCCTGGAACTCACTGTATAGACCAGGCTGACCTTGAACAAAGAGATCCTCCTGCCTCTGCCTCCCAGATACTGAGATTAAGGTCATGTGCCACCACATCTGGCTTCTGTGAGTCTGTGAGGGTTTCTTTCTTCTTTCTTTCTTTCTTTCTTTCTTTCTTTCTTTCTTTCTTTTTTCTTTCTTTCTTTCTTTCCTTTCTTTTTTTTGATGATAATTTGTATTGTAATTTATTTTATATTGCACCTCCAATTAAAAAAAGCTAATACAAAGCTTAAAATTTAAAACTTAAATGTAATATAATATGAAGGTATATATACAATATTTTGAGAAGTTAAAATGGATCTTTTGCAGGGTTGGCTTAAAAAAAATATGTTTTCCTTCCATTGATTGTTCTTTGGGGTTACAGTCAAGAATTGAAAGTCCAAAGTACCTCATTGAAAGGCTGGAAGTAAAATTTTACTTAACTGTACATTATGGTATTTTCTTAAGTGTGATTGCTTTTCACTTTTTAAAGAGTTGGTTATTAATATTTTTACATCTATGGTGTGTGCCTGTGAAAGCTGGGATGATAGACGAGGATGTCTGATCCCTTGAGGCAGGAGTAACAGGCAGTTGCAAGGCATCCAGTATAGGTGCTGGGAGCCAGTCCAGGGCCACCGGGAACAGAAAGCTGTCCTAACTGCTGGCCATTCCCCAGCCCAATCATTGCCCTTCTGATATCAGTCGCTGCTAAGATGGCTGGACTGGAAGAAAGGAACATTTCTGGTTTACAGAACAAAGTGAGGCCTCTATGTGAGCTTGTGGAGGATTATCTGTGCCTTTAGAAGGCTACAGCTGAGGTAAGCTACAGTAAGAACACCGAAGAGAAGTGGGTGGGAGTTAGCAATGGCAGATGCTTTAAAAATCTACAAAATTGGGTTGGGTTTGTTGCATATAGTGATTGTTTTTTTGACTTGGTTCTGTATGGGAAATCTTTGTTTTTGACTGCTTCTGAAAGAATCAAGAAGAAACTGTTGATGATTTGGAAACTAAGCAATAAATTCCAATTACGGAATGGACAGCAAAGTATTTAATTTCAGTTAGGAAGGGAACTGGGCAAAGTGAGTGTTTACCTACACTGAGAATCTGGAGCTGGGTGTGGTGACTCAGGCCTACAATACTAGCATTTCAGAGGCTGAGGCAGTAGAATCACTAGCCAGTTCAAAGCTTACCTGAGCTGGGGGGGGGGGAGGGAGGAAGATAGACAAACACAGAGATAACTAATTTACATCTCTGTGCATTTATTGTTGGGAAGAAATGCTTTAAAAAATCCTAAATTATTGCTAGGCAGTATTGTTGATTTTTAAAGGTAATAATAGAGGGGGCTGGAGAGATGGCTCTGTGGTTTAGAGCACTGGCTGCTTTTTTCAGAGGACTTGAATTTAATTCCCAGCAACTGAATGTTGGCTCACAGCTATCTAAAATGGAATCTAATGCCCTCTTCTGTCTCATGCTCTTTTTTATTGTGTAGGAACACATGCAAATAGAGTACTCACACACATAGAATACATAAACTTTTAAAAGAGAAAAGAAGGTAATAACAGAAATAAACTTTACCACAATGGAAATATACTTTGCCCTTTTTGTGAACATGAATATGTAAGTAGAAAGATCACATGCTAGTATAGCCAGTTCATTAGATAAACATGTCTTTTCAGTGTGCCTACATTACTTAATATTCACATTTCCACATTTAAAAAAATAGAACACCTGCAGGGTAGATTTTATTCCCACAATGCAAATTGTAATTAATAATTTATACTTTTAAATACATTAGAAAATTTTGCTTTCAATTTCAACTCAGATAATTCTTATTACACCTTAGTTTCTAAAAAGTTAAAAGGTGGTGACTTTTAAAATTACCTAAAGAGCCAGGTGTTGGTGATACATGTCTTTAATCCCAGCACTTGGGAGGCAGAGGCAGGAGGATCTCTGAGTTTGAGGCCAGCCTGGTGTACAGAGCAAGTTCCAGGACAGGCTTCAGAACAGGTTCCAAAGCAATACAGAGAAACCCTGGCTTGAAAAAACAAAAACAAACAAACAAAAAACCAAATAAATTACCTAAAGATGGACACTTGAAAAGCAGTTGACAGTAGCTTGTTTGGGTTACTGTGCCTTTCTCGTGTTTGATCAGGATCAGGGTAAAACAAAGAATAGAAGCTCTTATGCTTTTTAGTGTCGTTATAATTTGAAGAAATTTTAATTATTTCTAGAAACAATGAGTTGTGAATTAGTGAAACTGTCTTAGCAAATAGCAAAGTGGTCTCATGGTATATTTTAAGATGCTGTATTCTGTTTGATCATAATTCTTTGCCTGATGTTCTTTCTTACAAGTCCATTTAGAAAATGAAGCATGTAACAGTATGTAGCAGACTAGTCCCTGAGTCTTTAAAACTGAAGTGTGAGTGTGCAAATCTGGCTCATGTCTGCAGCCAGCAGTGAACTTTGGCCTCCAGAGCAAAGATCCAGAACATTCCTACTCCATTTATGCTCTCTGAGGTACTGAGGTCCAGATATCAATCTTGTTTCATAGTGCTGGTTCTACAGTGTTCCTATCATTTTGTGAATGGCAAACAGATTTTGATGTAGGGCCTTTCTCTCCTAACTGCTGGGCTTGGATCCTGGAAATTGCAGCTGCTGATCCACTCACCTTTCCCCTCCTCAGTTTATTCAGGTATCTTAATTTTATAATGACATCTCTTGGGTGAGACTCTTTAAATTATAGCTTTACTATTATGGAATCTTTCCTCAGCTGACTGGAGTAGAAATAGTTAAATGACTTTAAAAACTTTCTTTCCAAATAATCTTCAAATCAGTGGTTGCTTAGAATGAGTTATTGAAAGAGAAAGAAATTAAGGGTGAATTGGGGTTCATATAGAGGGTTCATTCCTGGAGAGGATATAAGGGAGAGAGGAATTCAGAAAGGGCAAGGAACCATCAACATGAACTTTATGTGATAAAATGTGTCCTCTTTTTAAGCTACAAAATTGGACATTAGTAAAAACGTACTTTACAGCTTTATTCTAATAGTTGCACTCTTGTCCAAATCATTGAGATTTAAGCCTCACATTTCTAGTAGTAAAATTACCTCTATCAAATGTAGGGAATCTGCAGCTTGAACACTCTGTGTCTGATTAGAAGGTTTTGTTTTGTAATTAATTTTCCTCTGAGCTTCATGTGGAGAACAGGAACCCACTGCAGAGAGGTTAGAATAGCATGGAGTTTAGCTGTTCTTCTTTAATGATACAAGGGCCTAGCAAAGCAAGAATAAATGAGGTACTTTTTGGTGAGAAAAAAAAATGTGAACTGACTGTCAGTGTGAGATGGGTTCTAGGAGCACTTGGGCAGCAGTCACAGGGCACACTTGAGTAATTGGATTTGCATAACAAGGCTTGCTGAAGGGATCTGACAGCATAGAGATTTGTCTAGCTAGAGAGCTCCAGATGGACGTGACTACACAGCAGCTGGGTGGCACGTTGCTCAGCATGGACAGCACCGCCCAGACTGGCAGCTGGACCCTGGCGACTGCAGGGCTGTGGCAGGCCAGCTGGTGACTTCTGACAGCCAGTGGCCCTGTTAGAGAGCCTTTTCATAATGGCCTGTCAGGGTACTGGACCTGCGGGGACTGGCAGGACAATGTCACAAGTCACCAGTGAGGTCTGTTAAGCTGAAGTCCCAGGGAAGTAAAGGTGGCCACTGTTGAGCCACAGACTAGGACCTCCTGGGGTGATAGCTCTCCTTTCCAAAGAGGACAATTGCTCTCTACTTGGTCACTCTGGGCTTTTGTTTCTTGAAACAAAGGCCTAGTGTCCATGGGAGAAAGCCACGTGTTTGAAGAGTAAACTACACAGTGAACTGGGGTCATCAGTTCATTCAGGTGACTTCCCCAGCCTTGTGTCTGGGTGGATTGCATTTGTGTGGAGGAATTAACCGACCCCTCTTCTCCGAATTGACTTAGAAGAAGGCTGGCCTTGGGTCTGCCATTAATAAACTACATGTGTGTTTCACTAGAGAATTTTACTTTCTTATGTCATTTTTCCTCTAAAATACCATGTGACAGGATACTATAACTTATTTTAAGGGAAGAAAACTACTTAGATTTTTCTTAAAAGTGAAAATTTTGTTAATCTAAGCCCCCAAGCTTATTTCCTTTTGATGTAACAAAATTCTGTGAAACAAAAAGGTTCATATACTTCCTTAGACTGCTGTTAAAATTTCATCTGCCCCTCTGGATCATCTAACTAGTCTCTCTCTCTCTCTCTCTCTCTCTCTCTCTCTCTCTCTCTCTCTCTCTCTCTCTCTGTCTGTCTGTGTGTGTGTGTGTTATGTGTGTTCAGTCTTTTTATGTATTTTATTTAGTCCTTATGTTAGCCCAGTGAATTATAGAAGGTAGATTAAAATTTCTAAAAGATAAAATGGGGACATAAAGAAGGCAAATGTACAGAGTGGCCTGGCAGTTGTGGGACAGTTTGCATTTGATGGCAGTAAGGATGGTCCAAAAAAAAAAAAAAAAAAAAAACCACACAACTTTTAAACCTTTAAATTGGCAAAGGGTAATTGCATTTCTTAGCAAAGGTTATGCTAATATACATACATATAATATACACACATATATTAGACAGCTTTGGATATAAAAACATTCAGCCAAATCAGAAAACAGCTTATCAGTGTACTTTAAATGCTTTTAAAAATGTTATGTAAACACATGCCTTTAATTCCAGCACTTGGGAGGCAGAGACAGGTGAATCTCTAAGTACGAGGTGAGCCTGGTCTACAGAGTAAATTCCAGGACATCCAGAGCTACACAAACAGAAACCCTTTCTCTTGAAAAACAAAAACCAAAAATTATACAAACACATAGTTTACCTATTAATTCTGTTTATAAGAAATTATTACTACATTGGGAATGTGTATAAGTATTTATTGATAAGCATGAATTTTTAGCATTAAGACCTCACACACGATAGGCAAGTTCTTGACTCCTGAGCTATTATCTCCAACTCTGAGAATACTGGTTCCTGATGTGCTAACCATAGCCTTCCCTCCAGATGGACCATAAAGTCAAGGCCATTCTCCTAATGAGACAGTAATCCTCATGAAAGGAATAGTAGCTACCATTGCTTTCAAACATGAATCAGGATGGCTGCTTTGAAGGTTTTGTTGTTGTTTGAGCCAGGGTCACGTGTATCCCTGGATTGCTCTATAGCTGAGGTGATCTTGAACTTCTGACCACCCTCACCTGTCTTCCAAGTGCTGGCATTACAGCGATGTCCATCATGTCCAGTTTATGTGGTTCTAGAAATCAAACCTAGGACCTCAGGCATGCCAGGCAGGAATTCAATGAGCTGAGTTACATTCTCAACCCCACACTGTGTTCTTGATGACTATTCAGATACAGTTTCACTTAAGAATATCTTCAATGAAGAAATAATAATTATTCTATCAAATTCTGAATTTGAATGAACCTTTTCATTGTTCTCTCTGATGAAATGGCACATGTGCTCCAAGATCTTCTGCTGCACTTGATAAAATGTATAATTGCAAGCTAAACTGGCTGGGTTTTTTTTTTTTGGCAGAACATCATTTTACTTGTAAAAATGACTAATGAGGTCTTAGAAAAAGAACTAGCAGAGCCTTTAATTTCAAGGAAAAATGTTGATATATTTGTTGTCAGTTGTAAAACCAGTTTGTTCAAATGAAAAATTATACTTTTAGAACTCTCACATCTGACTACAATTTTGGGAGAGTCCTAAGATATCTTTGACCTGCTTGGAAGTGTTATTAAAGAACACAGGTTCCTAGCAAGGCCTTTAAATTCCAGCATTCAGGAGGCAGAGGCAGGTGGGTCTCTATGAGTTCGAGGTCTACCTGGTCTCTACAGAGAGCAAATTCCAGGACTGGACAGCCAGAGAAACCCTGTCCCCTGTCTCAAAAACCAAAACAAACAAGAAAACAAAAGGAAAGAAAGAAAGAACCAAAGTTTCTCATACTGTATACTGGGAATCTTGAAGCTTTATGTAATTCACCAACTTCATAGATTCCAAATGATCATTATTTGGAGTTGATTTTTAATGTCCCAGTACAGATATTCGCTAGTAGCACTTTCAGATCCCATGTTGTAGCTAACCCTGCAGAGAACATTCGGCAGATTCTGGTTTGCTGTCATGGAAGAATAGCCAGTTTTCTGGAAAGGCTATTTAAGTGCTGCACCTTTTCTAGTATTACCTGTGTTCCTTATCCACTCAGCTGAGGGCATCGTATATCCACATTTACCATGCCTTAAGAATCCAGCTGCCTTCCATTATACCAGAGCTGAAGACAGTTACAGTTGTAAAACAGTGTTTTCTTCTTTTGCTCTGTAACATTTTTTTTTTTAAAAAATATGTTAACATACTTTAAGTAAGAGAAATATTTTAAATTTTTCTTAGTTTTAATTTCTAATATTGTAAATTCTGATGGGATATATGTAACCCATATGAACAAAAGCCTTGGATCTCCACTGGTAAGTAATAAGATGAAGGGATCCCAAGACCAGAAGATTTAGAAACCATTGTTATAATTGACTTAGAAATAGCTAAGATGTCCAATAAGATTGAATTAATTAATCTGCATTACTGTTTAATATAAATAAATACTTGATATGGAAAAAATGTTTTTGTGAGACACGTCTTATTGGTCCAGGCTGGGTTCCGACTCCCTATGTAGCCATATCTGGCATTAACCTAAAATTTTTTTAATGTATCTTTTGTTAGATTGTGATAACAGGTTTAAGAATTTGTTATTTAATTTTTAAAAATTATTATAAATATATAATAGGATTGTAGTAATGATATGTTTTATACAGAATTGATATGCATAATTATTATGTATGATTTAAGTTGTTTTGTCTGGAACGGAAGCTAGAAAACATTTTTCAAAAAGCATTGTAAACTAGACTTAATGGCACATGCCTATAATTCCAGCACTTGAGAAATGGAAACAGGAGGATTGCTACAAGTTCAGGGCCAGTCTGGAATACAGAGCAAAGTTCTTAGCCAGGCAGGGGTACTTAGTAAGATTCTATTTAAAAAAAAAAAAACAAAATATTTAAGGGGGAAGTGCGTGTGTCCAGGAGTGTGTCTGAGTGCTTGCCTAGGATGCCCAAAGCCCTGGGCTTGGACTCCAGCACTGTAAAAGGAAAATAAATAAATGAATGGATAAATATTAGGTTCCATCATGGCTTTTGACGAATTCAATGTTCTGTGTTGGTTTTATAACACTGGCTAGGCTACTCAGCCTAATCCCTTTTTCTACTGTTTTATAATCCTGGACAGTGATAACTACTTTCAGACTTGTTGCATGGATTAAATGAGGCCTCTAATACCATTTGGTGTGTGTGTGTGTGTGTGTGTGTGTGTGTGTGTGTGTGTGTGTGTGTGTCCCTCTGTCATCTCTTTGGTGTAAAATTCTGTATGAAAGTTATGAATTTGTAACACTCAGTACCTTAAAAGCTTCCCTTGAAGTCAAAATCAGAGACCTTGGAAAACAAGAAGATCATAGCATGTGAGTTTCATTTTGCTACAGGGGTAAAAGAGTAGTAGAATTTTGTAGAATAGTAGCTGTAATGTAGAAAGAAAATATCACTGTGCAAATACCCCTTCTTATAACTAAAGGTAAAGTAAGATTTAATAGACTGCAATTGCATAGTAAGTCTTAGACCAAGTCCCTAGCTAAGGAACCATTGGCAATTGATAGCTGCTAGGAGAGGAAGAGTTGGAAGAGCGCGGCCTGAGGTAGGTAGTGCACTCCAGTGGAGGCCACACCCCCAAGAATGTGTGAGCCGCACAAATTGTACTTGGTTTTGCTTGTTTTTGTTTTTTAAGAGGACACAAAGTTAAGTGGGTAGGGAAATGTGGTAGAACTGGGAGAAATGAGAGGAGATAAATATGTTTAAAAAAAATACATGTAGTAAAGTCTCAAAGAGCTAATAGAATTTTTTTCAATTGCTGAGTGTTTTATAGACTATATCCAGTGTAGTTCTCTTAACTGCTTTTGAGTTAAATACCATTCATCTTACTGAAATGAAAATGGTCTATGAAGAGGTTGAGGTACTTACACTAGGCATTGTGGAACTAATTCAATTTGCCATTTTAACCCACATGATACACTACCTGAGTAAGCAGGGCACAAGAAACAGCTAACTCAGCTCTTAACCCTAGGAAACCTAGTGGGGATTTAGGGAGACGTGGTCTAGCTTAAAATTGACATACTCCCAAATATTTGGCTGTAAAAATTCATTCACAATAATCAGTTAAGTTGGGGTAAAACTGAGCACCAGGAATATCATAAGCAGCCAGTAATCTGAAGCAAATTATTACAGAAATTCTAACACTAAGCTGAAGTTTAAATTTTTGTTTATAAAATAGGAAAAGAGAAAAATGGCCTCTATAGGTCGCTATTCCCTTATGTGGAATCATGTGAGCTGTTCTTAAATTCTAGGCAGCATTTGTGCTTACTCTGTGTTACACATTAATTCCAACAGAGTCCAAGGCAGCCCTCTGTAATCAATACAGTATTTATACACTGAAATATAATATATGAATATTAATCCTAAGCAGTTTGGTTGCCAAGTCAATAAAGAAGAAAAAATGCTATTTGGTATTGTGGGCTTTGTAGCACCAAAAGACACACAAAGTTCTCCCAATCTATGATAGACACGAGGAACATAGTGGTTAGTCATTCCTGAACCAAAATAATCAAGGGAAGTGATGTGTGTGTGACATAAAAGGTATACATTCATCACAATAACACATATACTCTAATTTCATAATTCTTATTTGATAAACTGTGATAAAGTTAAGGAGAAAGGCATCCTACCTTCTGCAAAAGAAAATGAATGGATTCAAAAGAGAAGAATCTCAGTGTTAGGATAGTAAGCAAAACAGTTAGTCACCTGGCTAGAGTGGAGGCAGCCAAGTGAGACAGCCTCTTCCTTACCCTTCCTCATGTGCTCTTCTCTTCTCCAGCTATTCTACTCTTCATGACTACATAGGCTCAGCTCCGAGTTCTTTACGTCTTCAATCTAACGCTCTCATAGTCAAATCCAACTACTGTTTCCCCTTGAGTGGGTGAATGTGTTGCAATGAATGGTTGGCCATCATGGTTTTATGATTACCTATTGCAAGTGGGACCATAGGGCTGCTGGACAAGTCCTCCCTCATTCTGTTGTCTGCACTGTTGTCTCATACGTTCTTCTGTCTCCAGACCTCTGATCCTGTTTCTCATTGTCCACTGGTGGCCTCCCTCCTTTCACTAGAGAATACTCACATTGATGAAAGGCACTCCACACATCCCACCACCCAGTGTACTAGTGCCATGTCTTTATGTGCATACCCTTTGTCTTCCTCTCATGGAATGGCAGCCGTGACCTCTAAAGTCAGCCTCTATTTCTGATTGTCACTTCTCTTGCTGCTCCCTATTAAAACCATCATTTTTAATAGTTATTCTTGATACATAGTTGGGATTGATGCCAACACTACTAGATTGTAAGCTCCAGTAAAGCCAGAATTTGTTCTTTTTATGCTGATACCCATACATAGTTGGCACCTGACTTGTGAAGAACAGGCAGATAAGTGAATAAGTAAATGGGTGAATCTTTCTAAAAAGAAAAGACATAAATTACAGTATCTGCCTTAAAGAGCAAAAAGCATGCCTAATAAATAGTCTTTCCCTATATCCTGTTCTCAAATTGGAAACTGAGGAACACATTTCTCTAACTGTTGGCTTGTTTACTATAGAGATCACCATTGGAAAATTTTGAACATTAGCTCTAGTTGTTGGGACAGATTTTGTCTCCTGGGAATTGACTTTTCTGATTTCTAAGTCATTCAGCTCTTCTCATGGATTGCATTGATGATTTGGATCTGTACAAACCCAAGCGTCTGTCTTTTTTGCTTACTGTCACCTCTTAGAAGTGTTGGATAACTGTCTCCTCCATCACTGTTTCTCATGTATGAAAGAGATAGGGTGTGATGATTTTTGTATTCAGAGATATCTATTATGATCTCATTATAATGAATTGCATTTCCTTAATTAATTACACACATGTAATCCTAGCACTTGGAGGTAGAGGCGATTTTGAGTTCAAGGATCACTTGGGCTACATAGCAAGACCCAGTCTCAAAGAAAACAAAAGTCACATGAAGCATATTTGTTTCCTTGACATTTCTGTTTCTTGGGGTGGGAGTGGGGAATCATTGTAGAAAATAGCCAAGCATATTTAATGTAGCCTTATCTCTCTCTCCCACAAATCCTCATTTGTAGAAATATGGTTATAAAATCCTGTTCCTTTGCTACTTAAGGATAGATATATGTGCACAGTATGCATGGTGCAGTTTGGACATAGGAAGAAGCCCTGAATTTTCATGAGCTCTAACTCAGCATGACAGTGTGCTATAGGATCTGTCTAGGAATCCTGTTTCTCACTATTATCAGCCAATACCAGCTTCTTACTTGGTAGTTGAACCACCTTAATATGGAACTGGAGGGTGTTCTCTGTGTAACACTATGGTAGATTTCCAGAACAACTTTGCAAGGTAAGATGTTGATCGATGAGTACTTACTTGGTTGTTAGCATTTGACTCAGAATAGGCTGAAGATGTATAGCATGTGCCGGGAGTGCAGGAGCTCCTGGGTCTAATTCTTAGTGCTGGGGGGGTGGTGAACGACAACTAAATCAAACGTCTAATAAAAGCAACAACTCACCTGTGAGAGATTTTCTGTTTGCCACACATGTTGGTCCCAACATCTCAGAATCTCAGCATCTCAGAGACTGAGGTGGCAGGATCAAGAGTTTGAAAGTTTGAGACCACCCTGAGGTGCATCAACAGTAAAAAAAAGAGATCGTCTCTGATGTTTCGTAAAAATGATGTGTAAATCAAGGGATACTTGATTTACTTTCTTTGGGTGGGAATTTTCTCCTTCCCATCTTACTCTTCCAGAAGTCACAGTAAAAATGGAATTCAAGAAATACTTCTAAATGAGCAAAAAGTCCCACTTATACTCAGATTTCATGAATTATGAATTAATAATATATTACTATGGAATAGTTATTACAGAGCCCCCTGCTATCTAGTCACTTGTTCTGTTTTTTGGTTTTTTTGGTTTTTTTTTGTTTTTTTTTTTTTTCAGCTTATGTGCACTTCATACTTGACTTCCACGTTGATATACCTTCTGCTCTTTGGCCAAAGCATTCACCTTTAAATACTTTAAACCTGTGTCTCCTGAAAAGTGGTTCTTCTCTATTACTCCAAGACTGATATCATACTCAAGAAATTTGCTGGTTTGTTGTTTTCTTGTCAGCTTAGTGGCTGCACCTGAATCTACTGATATTTTAACTACTGTCTGCACCCTGCTGCTCAGACCATGGCCTGGCAGGATTTCCCGTCTCTGGAAGGCCACCAAATGTAGGTTTTAACGAAGTCTCTACTGTTCTGTTTACCAGTAAAACTAGGGAGTCAGGTGTTGGGGTGAAAACTTGCTAGATCAGAGAAACCAGCTGACTTTACTTTTTGGCCAGAGACCCAGCAAAAAGAGAATGTCTCTCCACTTGTCCCAAATCAAGAAGAGTGCAAATGCCCTAAGTCCCTCCCTACTGTTTCTTGTGCATCTCTATATCCATATTCCTGGCTCCTCCATCCTCTCATGGCAAATCATGTCAACTAGCCACTGACTATGTCCCCTGATCCAAGGTTAATTTTTTTAAACACAGTTTCAGAGTTACACAATGCAATCAAATATTCAGCAACATTGGTTATTTAGTGTCATTGGGTGAAGCACTTACTTATATTGTTCTATTATTAAATAAAACTTGGGAGTCAGATATGGGGTAAAAACCTCATTGATCAGAGAAGCAACCAGTGACCTCCTCTTGCCTTGCCCCATCTAAAAGGCCATAAATCTTTCTAAGCCTTTCCCCACTACTTCCTGTGTCTCTCTGTATGTATCATCGATCTTCCAAAACCGCTATGGCTAATTCTGGTCAGCTAGTCACTAGCTGCCCTCTGATTCAAAGTAAACCATACTGACAGTTTGGAGTGTCAATGCAAACAGACATCCCACAGTTGGGTAGAGTTCAGATTTATATTTCCCATATGGTTCCACGAGTTTGATCCAGAGTCTGATAGCAGTTAGTGCATTGCATTTGGTTTTGTTTTTTCATTTGTCTTTAATTTAGAAAATTTCTAATGCTCCATCTATTAAAAAATCTTTTATGATAATAAAATCTCTAGAATCCTATAGATTGTGCTCCAATCTGGATTTGTCATTACCTTCAGGTTAAATCTTTCAAGTAACCATATAGAGCCTATTTTGGATTTAAAAAAAAAAAAAGTTTGGCATTCAGTTGTAGAAAATTTCACTTTATTTTTCATGGTCTCAGATGTTTTTCTTAAGAGTTCTGGTCTTTACTCAAGTATAGGGAAGCTGAAATAGAGTTAACTTTTAGCAAGTAAAGAAAACACCATTGTGATAAGAAATTTGTTTGTGCTTTTAATAAATATCAGTGGTCCAATTATATGCTGCAGTCACCCTTCTGAAACCTAATGTAGGGTTTGTGGTTTTCTGTCCCTCTTAGGGTCTGGAAATGTCAGTGTTAAATGATTCCCTCTGAAGTGCCACCTTCAGATTTATATCCCTTCAAAAGTGGCCCCTGAGGAAAACAGAAACAGACTAACCTGCAAGAGAATGTTCTCCAATGAAATATTGCACACTAGTTTCTCTTTTATCTATAAAAGGAAGTAGGAAATAGATCTTCTGATCTAGTCTGGTTAATTTTGAAACATATATGAAAAGAGTTTGATAAACAAATGATATCTTACTGTAATACTAATTTGTATGATAAAATAAATATTTTAAATACTATGCTGAGCTTAGAGAGTGTATATTTTCAAAAATATGTTTCTTTTAGTTGTAACAAAACTTCACACTTAACTATTGTCATCTTATAAATTCTTATTTAAGTAGCTCCTTAGCACTCAGGTATTGTCTCAGTGGAACAGTTTTGCTGGTAGATCTTCATACTCAAGAACAGTACATGTTTACGGTAGTATTCTGCTTTGGGGAGTAAGGCAGTTTTTGGCTTTGTAAGGTCAGCAGTATTTAGATTAATCAGGTTTACATTTCTTGCTGGTGGGTCATGAACTGTTGATAGTAGCATTAAATGGTGATTCAGTTGTTAGAGAAGGTTCAACTCATTATCCACATAGCACATTAAACCATCAGGGAAACCATCAGCACCCACACCAATATGTTCTGCAACAGCAGTGGGTAAGGGAAATATGTATGTTTCTTTTGTTTGCGTCTTAGATTTATCAGAGGCTGAGTCACATCTTAAAGGATGCTCCAGCCTTGCCATTATTTTAGAAAACCAGAATCAATAGCTTGGCTGATATGAGAGAATGGAAGAATATATGATGCTTTTTGTAACACAGTCCCAGTCTTCTTTTCATGTCAGTAGCCTCTCCAAAACCTTACTTTAATAAATAAATGTACCTGCGTTGCAGGTAATAAAAGCAAGTTCACAGATTTGTAAATTCTATTTTAACTTAAAAGAATTGACATGAACATAATGGACTCTTTAACAGTACATGTTCGTTTTAAGAGAGAGAGGATGGAAGGGAGAGCTGGAAGCGTACATGTGTGATTGACATAGACTTCATGAGCAAGATCCTTGTATCAAAACCTAAGTAAAAGTTAAGACATTGGCTGTAATTTTTTTAAATGCTGGGGGTTAAACCCAGGTCATGTATTTGCACATTTGCTCTACCTTTGAGCTCTCCACTCAGCCTATTAGATTTGTTTCATAGTTGCTAATCAGTTGCCTTGTAAGGTAAATAGCAGTTCAGAATATAGTGAATCAGTTCTATTTCTGGTATCTTTGAAATTTAAAGTACACTTTTACTTAGCATGTTTGTGTGTGTGCACAGTGAGTACACAGTACTGTGACAGCTCTATTCGTGTTGCTTTAGTTGTGGGTTAGATCATAAAGAATTAGTGGTCAGTTTTAATAAACTTAGTTACTCAGCCCAGGATCTCAGGCAGGTACTCATAATTTAGTAAATCATGTGTATCACTTGGGCAGAAGCTATAGTTTTTCGGGGGACTTTATATTGTCATGTAAAATTATTTTAAACAGGAAAGAAGAGTATTTCCACTTACAGTGAAAAATAATTGCTTTATTTAGGGTAAATAGGTTCTTCAAATCTTGCTCTTTTGAGAAGTAATACAGCATTAGAAAGTTATGGGCCACTAGAGGTCACTGTTTAGTAATCAACTGCTAATGAACCAGAACAGGCAGCGGAGCCAGTAAATTACAGTGTGGGTTTTTCTAATTATGAATTCATATTTAATCATTCAATGACAAGGTAACTGGAAATGGTTCTGTGTACTTTGCATATGTGGTTATGCTAATACACTGTTACATTTCTCAGATGTTGGTCCTCCGTCATTAGAGTAGCATGTCACGGAAGGCTTTGTTTTCTAATCTTAATTACCAATTGTAAACCATAATTAACTTTGTTACCACTTCCACACCTTCCATGGACCAAGCATTCATTCTTTTAAAAATAAAGCTTAAGTGTAAATGTGCTTCTGTTTGTGTGACTAGTGTAATGATTGATGGAACTCTTCTCCTGTCTTAGTACTGCACTCTTGTTTTCATTTGCCCCTAGCTCTGCTCTGGATTCTATTCAGGAAGAGGCAACTTTTCCCACTCATTAGATGAAAGAAAAGTTGTTCAAAAGGAGGCCTCTCAATCGCAGGGAATAACTAACATATGCCCAGTTCTGTTTCTAGGAATCAGCTGTATACATTCTTGCTTAGACAGCGGGCACATTATACATTGCTATACAGACTGGCTGGCCTTGCCGCTGCTGCCTTCACTGTCACTGCAGTTCCGAACACACCTGCTACCTCACCTTCCGAAGGATGGCTTTGTGTGCCTAAGGTCACCTCTGATGTATTCTTCAGAAACCTCTGGTTCTTGACATTTGTGCAGTCCAGGCCAATCTTTCCAGCCTGCCACCCCAGGCCTCTGGATCTAATTCCTTTTCTAGAGTTTGTATTTCCCCAAGTCTTAAGTTTTAGCCAAAGTGGAGCAGTCACTATTCCTTAAAGTGTACCTTACTTAAGAACAATGTTCTTTATGCATTGTTAAATCAGCACTATAATCTTTCCTATTTAGCTATCAAACTTACAAGCCTAACAAGCCGCCATTAGGCAGAGGTAACTCTCACCTTGAGCTGCTTACATTCCCTGGCTTTATTCTGAGAACATTTAAGTAGTTTTGTAGTTTGTGACATTAGTGAAGGTTGTAGGGTGTGTTTTGTTTTCAAAACAAGATAGGCCTTTGTCTAATAGTTTGAATTTTTTCAGATCACATGAGAATAACAGTTAATCTACAACTCTGTCCTCCTTAATTTTCAGCTCTCTAAAATCACTGGGAACGCACGCATTTGTACAGTTTATTTTGAGGAAAGTAAGATTTTAGTTAAAAATAATCATTGGCTTCTAATGCTACAAATTTCTTACAATTTGATAAAATTTAAAATATGGAAGATTTGTGGATTTTGAACTCATATTTGTATTTTTACATTCTTTCCAAGTATTATTTCCTGTAAGGAGAGTATATAGATTCCTATTATTAGAAAAGGAAACATGCATAACACATTCTTCTTTCTGTCCTCGAAGAGCAGTACCCCCCCCCCTTTGGTTTTTCAAGACAGGGTTTCTGTGTAGCTTTGGAGCCTATCCTGGCACTTGCTCTGTAGACCAGGCTGGCCTTGAATTTACAGAGATCCACCTGCCTCTGCCTCCCGAGTGCTGGGATTAAAGGTGTGCTCCACCACCACCTGGCTCTTGAAGAGCAGTTCTGTGTGTTTAAACTTACATACAAATATACCTGTGACCATAGAAACTAATTTATAAGATTTTGGTTTGTTTTGTTATGATTCAAACAGGTAGATATTTGGGATACATCTTTCTTTGTAAACATTGTTTACCAATACATTTTTTTTTCCTTCTGTATAAAGTAATTGTTGAGATCCATTAGGGGAAGCCGGCCAGGGAGAAACATAAGAAATCTCTTATGTTTAGCCTTTATGTTTTATGTCTTGGTCTCAGTGGTATCCTGTTACCACTCCCGCCCCCCCCCCCCCCACTCCCCATCCCCGCACCGTGTGTGTGTGTGTGTGTGTGTGTGTGTGTGTGTGTGTGTGTGTGTGTATGTTTATGTGTGTGTGTGGGGGTTTTCTCTCTCTCTTTCTGTTGGAGAGAGCCCCACACTAACTTCACTAGCCTGGAGCACAGCTTTTGGTTAGATTATCTCTCCAGGGAGCTCCTGGTGTCTACCTGCTTACAGATGTGCACATTACTTGGGGCTTTTATGTGGGTGTTGTTGATACAAACTCAAACCCTGTGCTTTCACACAAGCACTTTACCCACTAAGCCATTGTCCCAGTCCCCTTGATGCTAATTAGGGTCTGTAATTTACTTCTTTATAATAGGTTTTTATTGTTTTGTTTTAGACTATTTATTCTTTTGACAATTTCATGTGCATGTACAGTATATATATTTAACCCAGCCCCTCCATCTTACTCCTGCATAGCCCCCGCAGTGTCTCCCTTCTACCTTCCGGTCTTCTGTGTAACCCACTGGGTTCCATTAGTGCTTCCTTCCCCAACAGTGACTGGTCTTGTGCTTGTGAGCTCGTCCAGAAGTCAGCACTTCTCCTCATCTTCTGCCTGTTACACTCTCCCCACCCCCTCTTCCATGCTGTTTTGCTTTTTTGAGACGAGCTCATTTAGCAGACCTGTTGACTCACTTTATAGTAGAGAGTGGCCTTGAACTTCTGATCTTGCTTCTACCTCCCATGGGCTTCCTGAGCCAGCAAAACCAGTTTTTTAATGCTTTGCTGGGGACTGAACTCAGGTCTGCTTGTATGCAAAAAAAAAAAAAAAAAAAAAAGCCACAGTTTATTTCACCAGAAATTTTCTTCTCTGCCCAAGTCAGTCTTTGTAAGCACACTGCAATACTAGATCATTTTTGATGGCTTGAAGGCCGTACTGGAATTCACTCTGTAGACCAGGTCGACCTCAAACTCATAGAGATCTGCCTACCTCTACCTCCCAAATGCTGGGATTAAAGATGTGCCCCACCACCGCCTGGCTGACATTCTTAGTTAAGCTTTTAGTTTTATAACTTAATGTGATATTTCACTTATTTGAATTTTGAACATCTTAACTTTTTAATGACTTTTTTTTTGCATTCAGGTTTATTTTATAGTGCAGTAACTCTTGTCTGGATTACAAGCTCCACTTGAACCAAAATTGGACTTAATTATTTTTATGCATATTGTGTGTATACAAAGATATCTGGTAAATACTTGATTTTCAGAAAGTAAATATTTTTAAAACAGACAAAAAGAATAGGTATGAACTTGAAGTGATCTTGCAATTCCAAGTATCTAATTTCTTTTTGATTCAGAGAAAGTCATCATTAACTTGATTGACTGCTGTGTCTAGTTAGGTGAAAGTTCTTGATTTCATGTGAAGTAGAGGCCATAAAGGAAGCATTCATTTGTAAAGTTTTAGATTGATGCTGGTCCTAATGATAAAGCTGAAACTTGTTTTGTTATCTAAAAAGAAAGTATCCTGGCATATAAGTAGGGGGAAGTCAATCTTTCTTTTGATACCAAAGAACACGTCTTGTTTCTTCACATGACTAGGTACTACTTTTGACAGTATGGTAAACTAGGTCAAAAACTTTAGGGTTTAGCAACAACAATAAAAAGATTGGGTGTGATAGCACACATCTTTGGGGGTGAGGCAGATCTGACTGGGATCTTCAAGTTTAAAATCAGCCTGGTCTACAAAGAATGTTCCAGGCCAATCCAGAGCTACACAGTTGAGACCCTATCTCAAAACAAAACAATTGAATGTTTATCTATTATCTTATTGTACATTATGTTTATAGTGGACTCGGGCATCATGGATACATGTGGAGGTCAGAGAACAACTTTGTCTCAGGGTTTGGGACATTAAGCTCAGGTTGTCAAGTCAGGCTTTCACAAGTGTGTTTAATTGGTGACCAGTTTCACTGGCCCCCAAATTAATATTTTTAAACTTTATTAGTTATACCCAATGATTTTAATAACTTTAAAGTAATTTTATTACATGTGTTTATCTTTTACATGTTCATGAGTGTGTGGGCCACAGCATATGTATGGTGGTCATAGAAACAACTGTAAGAGTCACTTCTACCAGTCCTGTGGGTCCAACTTAGATCATCAGACTTGCACAGCTGAAATATCTTGCTTATCCAACTATATTTTGTGCATTACCCTGTCTTGTTCCCTTTACCCTTCTATTGGCTTTGTTTTCCCAACTAGTTCATCTTGTTTCTGTGCGTGTTCCTGACCTAATGTGTACACTCGAATGTGTTTTGGTGGTATGAGTTTAATTAGAACTGTTTACAAAAACGTGGGTGGGGAGTTATATACAGGAATGTGAGTGAGCTTACTTAGATATATTCAAATACCCTGTCACTATAAAGAACCCAGGTGAAGCATAAATTTTGGTGGTTGGGGTCTGTTATGGCAGGTTGTTCCTTCCCGCTGGCTCCATCCCACCTGCCGCCAGTCTGGGCCCACAGCCGCACCAGCCCCAAATAACACTCAGAGACTCTGTATTTGATACAATCCTGTTGGCCAATTACCATTATTGTTTATGGGCTAGCGCTGTCTTAATTATTAACCCATTTCTACTTATCTAAGTATTTCCACGTGGTCGTCTTATCAGGGAGCCGCAGCAGGCGTCTTATCTCTTTCAGATCTACATCTCGACTCTTCCCTACTACTTTGTCTTTCCTCCTTCTAGTCTCCTAGCCCCGCCTATCTAGTTTTCTATTGGCCAACAGGGCTTTATTAATTAGTATGAGAAACATATATACAGAATAACATCTCCCATCAGGGGTCAGTCAGTACAGACAAACCTAAGCCTCACACATGCCATGTATGGGTTCTACCACTGATCTCTATCCTCAGCCAAAGACTCATCTCCCAAATGGCAAACTGTCTTCTGGGGGGCTTGCATGTGGGGGCAAATGCAATAGTACTTAGGAAGATTGTGAAAGCCGGTTGCCCTGATTGGTGTCTGGTGAAACATATCCCCCACCCATTCAAGATGCACTAATTTTCATAGACTCTGAGCAAGTTTAGGGTTTCATAACATGTTATGTTCCAAGTGTCCATGTTGCTTCAAAAAGTTACTTGACACAAAAAGACCAGGAAAGGCTATTGAATTCCCAAAAAAAAGACAAGATGCCAACCATGAGATTGCACAGATGTTTTATATCAGGCAGAGGCTTTAAAACAGCTGTTTCAAAAAAAAAAAAAAAAAAAAAAAAAAAAAACCTCATAGCAAATCTCAGTACCAAGAATATAGAAACTTTAAAAGTTTAATTTTTTATTTTAAATATTATTTATGTATTGTTTTGGCTTTTTCAGACAGAGATACGTAAATGTAGCTCAGGCTAGCCTTGAACTTCAGCTCTTATCTCCTCAAATGCTGGGATTACAAGCTTGGGCTACAATACCTGATTCCCCCCTTTCCTATACCCTCTGCTGCCCTCCCATTCCTTTTCTTTTTCTCTGGACCTGTAAGCTGTCTGGTGTAGGTGCTGGGAACTGAAATTAGGTCCTCTGGAATAGCTATGTGCTTAGCTTGTTTTGTTTTGGGTGTTTTCATTTTTTGTTTTTTGTCAACTTGACAACTAATTAGGATCAGCTGGGAAGAGGGAACCTCGATTGATAAAATGATTGTAGGCATATCTATGTGGCATTTTCTTGATTAATGATTGATCTAGGAGACCCATCCTCCAGTGGGTAGTGCCACCCCTAAGCAGGTAGTCCCTGATGATGTAAGAAAGCAAGTTAGGGAGATTATCTTAGGGTGTCTTTTGCAGTGAAGAGACACCATGACCACAGCAGTGTTTATAAGGAAAACATTTCATTGGGGGTGGCTTACAGTTTCAGTGGTTCAGTCCATTAGCATCATGGTGGAAAGCATGGAGCATGCAGGCATACATGGGTTGGAGAAAGAGCTGATAGTTCCACATTTTGATCCACCGGCAACAGAAGGAGACTGTCACATTGGGCCCAGCTTGAGCATATAAGACCTCAAAGCCCACCTCCACAGTGACACATTTTCTCCAACAAAGCCATACCTCCTAATAGTGCCACTCCTTATAGCCAAGCAGTCAAAATCATGATTCCCTGGGGGCCATTCCTATTCAAAGCACCACATTCCACTCCCTGGCTCTCACTTTCATTCAAAAGTCCCCAAAGTCTACAACAGTCTCAACCCTATTTAAAGTTTAAAGTATCTTCTGAGACTCATGCAATCTCTTAACTGTAATCCCCTGTAAAATCAAAATAAAAAAGCAGATCACATACTGCCAACATATAATGGTACATTACCATTCCAAAATGGAGGAAAGGGAACATAGTAAGGAAATACTAGACCAAAGCAAGACCAAAAACCAGCTGGGCAGACTCCAAACTGTCTATGTCTGATGTTGAAGTGCTCTTCAGATCTCTAACTCCTTTCAGCTTTGTTGATTGCAACACACTTCCTTCTCTGGGGCTGCTTCCACTTCTGTTACCAGTTTTTCTTGGCAGGTATCCTAGCGCTCTGACATCTCCAAAGAGCTGAGTGTCTTTAAGGCAATCCAGGCATTGCCTTCACAGTTTCACACTGTGGCCTATCTAGGCCTCCATGCAGGGACCCCCTGACACATGCCTGGTCTCAGTGGGTTTCCTTAGTCTAAGAGGGAGATTCCATAATCCTGTTCTTATATCCTGGACTCTAAAGCAGAACCACGTGGCCAGTGCTGCCAAGTCCTGCTGCTTGCAGGGGCTGAACATGCCCCCCCCCATTCAATTATATCTTTACCACTTTCTGTTTTCCATGCTTTCCTTCACTGTCTCAACCTGGCTGTCCTGAAACTTGGTCTGTAGACCAGGTTGGCCTTGAACTCAAATTTACATGCTTCTGTTTCCCAAGTGCTGGGATTAAAGGTGTGGATCACCACTCCTGGACCTACGTTTTTCTGTAATTCCTTTTCGTTAAGTGGGAAGCCTGCATGGGTGGGGTCTTGCCCTGAAGTCACCACTCCCTTTATTCCATTAACACCAGCTTTTCTTTAATCTGTGTGTCTCCTTGAACACAGGATTAACTGTGATCCACTCCCTGCTGCCCCTTTTCTCCTCAATCTGTACACTTTCTATTTTTCCTTGCTCAGTTTGCTCCTTTTCATTATAACTCTCAATGAGAGTTACACTAGTGGTTACACTAGTAACCACACAACAGTATACACTAGGCTGTTTTGAGATTTCCTTTGCCAGTGCAATTAATCCAAAATTCTCCACTTTAGCCTCAGGCAGACCTTTTGGAGAAGGGCAAAAAGTAATTATATTCTTCAATAAAATACCCAACCAAGAACAATCTCTGGGCACACACTAAAATTCTTCTCTGAAAGCTCTTGTGCCAGACCCCCACAGTTAAAATCACTCTTAAGCACCATTGCCTTCCTACTAGTATAGCCCATTTTCAATGCTTAAAGCACTCCACTGCTTTCCTAACCCAAACTCCCAGAGCCCAAATTCCTCCATACGAAAGCATGGTTGGGCATAGGCAGTACCCTAGTCCCTGGCACCAACTTTTGTCTTAGTAAATAGCCTTCCTCCATGGTCTCTGCTTGAGTTCCTGCCTCCAGGTTCTTTTCCTGATGTCCCTCAACAGTGGACTGTGATTGAGATAATTAAGTCACTGCTTGCTGAGCCATCTTACCAGCCCTTCTATTGTATTTTTTAAAGAAGGTCCGACTGTGTGTGGTTTAGGAGAGGTCCACTTTAAAAACATAAAGATGGGTTAAATTAAGAGGAAGAAGCTGTACTTATTTAATACTAATCAAAACAAAGAACAAAGGGGCAAAGATCATAACTCAGTGGTAGAGCACCTGCTTGCTATGTTCAATCTCCAGCACATTTATTTTTTAATAAAAATAATTTAATTTGGTTAGGCATTGTTTTTCTGAGGTGGGGGAATCCTGTCTAGCTCAGGATGATTTCAAAACCTATAATCCCCCTGCAACCTGAGTGTGAGAATTACAGGAATTCATGATACTCAAGGAAATTTTAGGGGAGACAAATTTTATTTAATCCTCAAATAACAGAATTCTTATATGTAGGTGCTATGGTTTGTGTTTATGTCCTTCAGAGTTCAGGAGCAAATGCTTAGTGTTTAGCATGTTGGAAATAAGAGAGATGTATCTTACAGAGCTATGTGGGAAGTCATGTATAGAAGTGCCTGCCTAGCCTATGCAAAGCCATGGGTTCAATCCCCTTTTTCACAAAGGAAAGAGAAGCAACTGGGTTATGAGGGCTCTCTTCCTTCCCATTGTGTTTGGGATTTGGTGACCTTATAAAAGAGCTTGGTTGAGGTGGTTTTCTTGCCCTTCTATTGGGTGAATATATACTGTTCTGTAGGTAAAGGGTCTTTTATGTCATCAAGATGTATTCTTTTTAGTCCAAGGATTAACCTTTTGTCCCCTCTTTGATCATCTAAAGCATTGTAATAGCTTTCTTCCTGACCTCACAGCAGCCAGAACTCACCAGCATCTTATAAATAGATCACACTCACTTCTGACTCTTCTGCATGCTCTTTCAAAATAACAAACCAAGAATAAGTCCTCTTTTACTAAATTCATCATTTCTCTAAGTTATTTTCTACATTATTTCTCTCCTGCCCGTGTTTTCTGTCAGTTTCTTAGATTTGATTTATTTAGTGAGTATTACACAAAGAGCTCACAATCCAGAAAAAGTAAACAGGTGAACAGCAGAAGTAGAATAACATGACAGATGAGGGGAGGGTGAGTAATGTGCTTGAGAGTGATTCACAGGTGGGCACAGGCAAATTCTCTGTGGCCCAGGAGAGGGATCTGCAAGTGACACTAGGCAGAATTTTAAAGAACAGGCACAGTTTTGTCTGTTGAGTAAGCCTAAGGTGGGTGTCAGAGTAGGAAGTACATACGGAGGCAGCATACCAGGACAAGAGGACCACTCATGGGAAGATCATCTGAGCATTCTTTCTTTATGGGGAAAAGGAGGAAAAATCTAGTTTGGCTGTTGTATTAGGTCCAGTGACATGAGTGTAGAGAACTATGCCGAGACTAGCCTTGCATGCCCTGTAAGTAAAGCAGTGAGCAAGGATTGGGAATGTATAATCAGAGAAAGACAGCTAAGTAATTAGAATACTTTAAGTGAGAGATGAACAGATCCAAACCAGGATAATAACAGAATCAGAGAAAAGGAAAATACAGTTTTGTTGAAACTCTACTTTGTTCTAATAGCATAAAAGTAATAGCATATAATAAAAAAAATGAGAAAACCATTAACAGTGTGTTACAAGATCATGTCTCTATGACAAAATGGAGTGTAAATACAGCACCTGGACTCTGGGTCCAGAATTGGTCAACAGTGGCTGTTCCTAGATTTAGGAGAAGCTGCATTACTCCTCCATGTGAGTAACAGGGCATGAGTGTCAGTTTGACTTACTCCTGGGCATGCCTGTGAGGGAGTTTCTAGGCGGGGTTGAGGTAGGAAGGCTCATCCTAACTGTAGATGGCACCATTGTGTGGAAAGGGTCTTGGACTCACCTCTTCCAGCCTGCCTTACATTCTCCTTGCTGTGTCTTCCCTGCTGTGGTGGGCTATAACCTCAAATAGACCTTTCTTCCACAGAATAGACCTCCCCTCCAACAGTGGGGAATGCAACTAATTCAGGGAAGCCCCATTTTCAAAGGCTGGAGACTAACTGAAATCTGCAGGTAACTATTGCCTGGGGCTAGAGTTCTCACCAAACTAACCATCTTGGTCACAAAAGAAACATGGTAGACGTAAAAGCCAGCTACCACGTCTTACTGAATCAGCAACATCCTCACAAAGCAGGAACTTCAACACAGTAAGAACTGGTCCTAAACTAGAAGCTTGTAAGGCTGCAGGAGGTAATGGTAAAATCACAGCGAGGGCCAGGTAAGTATGAGAAGTCAGGTGGGAGTAAGGAGTGGGACTGAACAAAAGCACTCCAGTCAAAAGAGCCCAAGAGAGCAGCCATGGCTTTGCCAGGAGACACCCGAGTAAGGGCCACCTTCCTGAGCTGAGGAAGTTTCTTGGACAAGAAGTTACCGTGGTAATTGAATGTTGGCAGACATGTCCAAGGAATATTCATTAGGATTTGGTCTCTTTGTGAAACGTGTTACCAGTGACTATTAGCTCAGAGTACCACTGAGCTAATGGCTGTTCCAGGAGACACATACCATGGTAGAAGTCTCAGGACATGGCTGCTCTGCAGAGAAACTTACCTTTACCAAAAAGGACCCGTTTAACCTAATAATAATAATTGGATCATATACGTTTTGCAATTAAACTCTTTATTAAGTAAATCTCTAATAGGTGAGATTTTTTTTAGGTGTTCTAGGTGTATAAACAGACCAAAGAAATGAGCCTAAAAACCAAAACTCATTAAGTTTATAAAAAGAGAAGGTCAACAAACTCTTACCAGTAAGTTACCACATCATATATTTCAGTATGATGAAAGGTTTTTTCTAGAGAGCAAAACAGAATATTAATAGCTATAGACACAAAATGATATAAAATAAAACCAACAGCTACCTTAAAAACCTGCTTTGTGTATATTTAGAAATTAAAAGGAGAAATTAAAACTATAGACAATAAGGTTTTAATTGTATGTGTGTAAGGTGCGGGGAATGTCATGGTATTGCCTGCCCTAAAGTGTGCCAGCGTTCATGTCATGCTCAACAATGAATACCAACAAAACTTCATTAAAACATTTATAGTTAATAATGTATGCTTTGCAGTTTTAAAAATTACCATTATGAGAGTAGAAAGAAGGAAAAATGAAATGGAAAGTAGAAAACTTAGAAGCAAGAAAGGGAAAACGATAAATGAACCTGGGTAATGATTACAAAATAATGTGTTAAATAACTGACTGCAGAAACTAAAACAGGCTAAACTCATTTTCCACCAGTTATATTTTTAAATGCTAGCCTTCTACTCTTATGAGAGACACCATCTATTAAAAAGCATTAAAGAAAACCCAGTGCCACAAGATTTAATACAGAAAATACTAAAAATGAAATTTCACATGACAATCAATAGAAATTAGTGGCTAAAAAAGGAGAAGGTGAAGTCGTGTGACTCTAACAACATTTCATGAACTGTCCCCCAGAGAAGACAAATACACTGAGATATATTGAAAAGGAAATTTAGTAAGAATTGAATGAGTAAAAGACCCAGAGACAGATATTGCTGTTCAAGCTTCAAGCTGAAGATCAGAAAAACAAGATCAGGTGGTCACTAGCTCTTACTCTACCTCAGAATGGAAGGCAGTCCTGGCTCCGCCAAACCTGAGACTATAACCTTTCCTCAGTGTGGCTGGAGAATGAATGCCTGATACTGAGACCTTGTATAAGATACTGAGGTTTTACACACCTCCCTAATGCTGGGATTAAAGGCCTGTGATCCCAGGTGCTGAGATCGAAGGCATGAGCTCTGTTAGTTACTCTTCACTCTTGTGTAGCCATGGTGGCCTTGAATTAACCTGAGTCTTGGGAGTAAAGGTGTGTACCACCACTATTTGATCTCTATAGCTTGAGGCTAACTTTGCTTTCTGAATCCTCAGGGGAGCTTTAATTTAATCATAAATATCACCCAGTTGCAGAGGCTGCACTGCCTGCTCTTGCAGAGGACCCAGGTTCAGTTCCCAGAACTCACATGGTGGTTCACACCATCTGTAACTTCTATTCAAGAGGATCTGATGTCCTTCCTCTTCTGTCCCCAACAGGCACCAAGCACACACATGGTACACAGACATGTATGCAGGCAAAGTGCCCATATACATCATCATATTAAATTTTAAAATATATTTTTAGATTTATTTAATGTACTTTATTGTGTGTTGCCAGAATGTATTATGTATGTATGTGGACCTTATGCATGCCTGGCCTGTGGAGATCAGAAGAATGCATTGGCACTGGAGTTACAGATGGTTGTGAGTCACCATGTGGGTGCTGGGAAGTGAACCCTGGTCCTCTGCAAGAGCAAAGTGCTCTTAACTGCTGAGTTATCTCTCTAATCCCAATAGTAAAAACTTTTTAAAAATAAAATAAGCTAGAAAGCTCCTCTTTCAGCCTTTAGAAAAATTCAGGGTATATATTTGCATATTAGTGTAATCTTAAGTTATTAGGCATCTGTTTAACATATGTGTTTGATCACAAAACCTTTAAGGAAATTTTTTTGGGGGGGGTCATATTAGGAGGTTACTGAGGTAGCTCTTAAGTTGCAAGAAACCAACCAGGGTTTCAGTCCTGGTCCTGTTTCTGCTTCTGGTTTCCTTGCTTGCAGATCCTACCTATGAGCTTTGGCCTTTCAGAGCAGAATTCCTTGGCTTTGTTGCCATTCAGATGGGGTACTCTCTGTCCATGTTTTTTTTTTTTTTTTTTTTTTTTTTTTGGATCTGTTACTAAAAGGAGGAAGATGAGAAATTATACTGGTCAGAAACAAAACATAACTATAAAATTTTTTACCTGTAAATCTCTGTCAGTGTCCTATAGAACTAGTGATCTGAGATGATAGCCTTGGGAAATGCTGCTCTACATCTTCTAGTGCCTGTAAGCCTTGGTGATGTCCAATATGAGTGGATATGCCTGAAGAAGCACCAATTTGGGATGTGGCTGAAGGAGAAGATGGAGGGTCAACATTAGAACATGCTGACTTGTACCTGTGAGAGCCAACAATAAGAAATAGGTTGCTTGTAGCTCTTGGCTGGGCATGTTAGTCAAGAAGTGGGTTGTATTAAAGGGTGAAAAGCTGAAAGCCTTTTTTCCATGGTAGATTGTTACATATGGCTTCACTTTAAAGAAAGCAAGACAAGAAATATGACTCTGCTGTAATTCTCACAGACCCAGATGGAGAGATCTCCTTCCTCACTTAATATCAGCAATCAAGTAAACAGTTGCCTTTATCTCATGGTTTCACTGCATGCTATAAATGTGTGACTCTAAGGTATTAGTACTTGAAGTTGATTATGAATACAGTTTTTTTTTCTTTATTCTTTCCCATAGGAGTGGGTTTTTGTTGTTGTTTTTTGTTTTTTTGTTTTGTTTTTTGTTTTTTTGCTTTTACTCAGTAAGGAGATTGCCAAGTAGTAAATAGTAGTGTGTCCTTTACCATCATGCAAGTATGGAGGCTATCCTTCCTTGAGGTTGCCATGCACTATTACAAATGATTACAGAATGAGACAAGGTGCATGAGGAGCAAGAATGGTGGGAGAGCATCTGAAAATGTGAGGAGCTCCCTCTTCAGCTTGGCCTTCCACCTCGAAATCCAGAGTTCAAATTCTCAAAGGCTTTACCAGTGGGATGGGCTTGGAGCTCAGCTCCTGGTTAGCCAGGAGTAACTGTATTCGCTCAGCATTCTCTTAGTTTCTGGTGATCCCCATACTCCCCTTGCTGTTAGGTCATTTTGCCTTTTGCTTGTTTTTCCTTCTCATCCTCTCTCCTCACTTTTCAGCTATCATTTTTCTCTTCCTTTAAATCTACAACACATTCTTTATAAAACAGAGGGAAAGTAATTATCACATTTTGTAATAACATGGGTGTGGTTCAGACAGATGTGGAATATGGCAGTAATTAGATTACCTTAAATTTGATTATTAGCCTATTAAACTTTGAGTATTAATGCTGAATGAGAAGAAAACCTAAAATTTATAGGAAAATTGCCAGTTCCTATCACAGGATAAACTCCTAAATTTTTTTTAAAAGGTAAAATAAAAATTCATTAAAGTTATAAGCTACTTAATAAAAGATTTATTTCATTTTAAAATTATGTTTAAACCTGAAAGGTAATGATAGTTACAAGATGAGTTTACATTTTTGCAGTTTTAGAGTGTGCTGAACCACTTTCTGGTCCAAGAAATAATTCTAAAACTCAATGTTCTCCAGAGGGCATCCCCCTGATTCTCTGTAGGCTCTGGATGTGTGGCTTTCAAGGGTCTATCTAGAGGTTCGTTGTAGTTCAGCATTGAGCAACCATCTCAGTCTGGGGAATATCTGGAAGTTTTTGTTTTTAAGTGATTTCGAAATGAAGGTAAACCATTTTATGCTTTGATTTCTCACCAGTTAGACTGCACTCTGCATTTCTGTCTGGCTTTCTATAGCACAGTGGTCCTTCTCAAGCCAGGCTAGCTCCACACAGAACATTCTGTTCTGTTGCTCTTACAGCGTAAGCAGGGCTATTGTGATATTTATCTGAATTCAAACAAGGCTAATTAAAAGAGCTGCTGACAGTTGTTGTGATCTGACTTTGACTGCAGCTTGATGGTCATTATGGGTAAATAATGAACCAGGTCTGCAAATGTAGCAGCTGCCAACTTGGGCTAGAAGAACGGCTATTGCTTCCAATTTAAGGATCTATCGACCGCCTCTCTTCTCCCTGCAGATCTTCTTCAGAAAACAAATGTTTTCTGCTGCTGTGTATTGTGGTTTCAGCTGTTTCAGATATAGCCTATAATTTCCTTCTTTAATATTTAACTTAGGACATTATTAGCTTTCAGAGTTAACAACTTTTCTGTTTTAAAGAAGTTCGGCTTTGTCCTTGTGAATGCTATATAACCAGTTAAGCAGCTGTAGCTGCTTATATGCATTTATTTAATTTGTAAGTTAAGCAAGAAATAGCAAGGTACTACTTAAGACAGTGTTTCAAAACCCTTCACCCATAGCCTTTTTTGTTGTTGTTAATTGAGCAGCACATGTCAATTGCTTTTGTTTTCATAAAGATGGACACTTCTTGCCAGATCCCAGTTTCAGGTTTTGTTCATCCCTTCATTGGCTTTGAAGTATTTTGATACATGCTATGTTTATCAATTCAGAATAGCTGCAGTGGCTTTCATTAAAATGCAATAGTGAATATATTGTCACTCCATCATGAGCTTCTCCTTGTCCTATTAGTAAGTAGGAACAAGTGCATTAAAGGTAGGTACCATAACAAATTACATTCATAGATTAGTGTACTTTCCTGCAGATTTCCTACACTTACAAAATGCAGCTTCTGGATCTGATAGTTACAATCTAGAATTTAATACAGGCCTGTACTGCACACACTCCTACTACTTTGTTATTGCAATGAAAGGCCTATCTGCATTATGTAAAGTCTGAGACTGCAGCAGTGCTTTGCATAATGTGGCTGAGCTTCGAGGTCTTGCTGCGAGGAAATGATCCCAGACATGCCCCGAAAGAGAAATCTTACTTTGAAAAACAATGATGAAAAATTGCTCATTTTGCCTTGCATTTGTCTTTGTTTATTTCAGGAAAGGCTAACCAAACTTTGTTTATCAGACTCCAGAATAGTGCTGTTAATGTTTTTGGCTTTCTTGTTTCCAGCTTGGATTATGCCAGAAGTAGTGTTAACAAGGGGTTATGTTATGCTGGCTTATGTTAAACCAGATCACCCCTAACATGTGCAGAGCCATTCATCTGTGTCACCAAAACCCAGGAGAACATCTGACATGGGCTCAGAAACAGAAACAGTGATCACTTACAAATCAAACATGGCACGCTCTAAACTGATTGTGCACGGCAATCTTTTCTAGAAAGGACAACTAATTGAACATGATAAAGTGTAAAGTTAATTAACACCCTTAAATTTGTTGATTACTTTCACGGGATTATATTGTTCGTTGAGTAGCAGCTTTCTGTCCCAGCTGTCGCCTTTTTTCAGCGAATGACGCTGGTAAACAATAGAGACACCATAACAAGTCGTAAATGGTCCCTGTGACAGCAGCCCCTTGTGAGGCTGCATCTGTAGAAAATGATTAGAACAATTGCATTTTAAAGACAGCTCACATTGCAGCCCAAGTCCCATTGGCCCTCTTCTTGATCTCTTTTGATGGCAGACTGGTTAAAACATTTAAGTTCTTTTGAGTAAATTAGGTGATTTACTGCGTTTTTTTCCTGAGAGTGCTTTTGCAGCTCGGCTTTTACAGTGTTAAAGGCAGATCTGGCCAGAACGTACATTTTAGCTTTCTGTCTCTCTTTCTGTGGGATTGAAGGCCACTTTCCGATAGGCGTGGGTGAAATGAGCTCATTTGTAATTCCTAAGAGGTTATTTTAGTTTACCCACACTTGGTTCAGTGTTTTTCAGTAAGGGTAATTTCCAAATTTCAGCTCTTTGGTGTTCTTAGGCCAAAGACTTTGACATGCTTAGGTTGAGTAGATTTACTTACTTCATTTAAGTCTCATGATATTTGTGTATTACTATATAAAATATCTTTCCTGTATATTTTTTTGTTGCTTCCACATAAGTATATAGCACATTTTAGATCAAAACAACAAGATTTACTGGAACTGGGATTTGCCCAGGTGGTGTGACTTGAGTGGTGATTGCACCTAAGCCTCCTAATTTGAATCACGTGTTTTTCATTCTTAACCTCTTCATAATAATGTTCCCATACACACACACTTCAGTTCGTTTATACAGCAGTAAGTGAAAATGCCAGTGCCCCATACAGAGAATCACACTGCTCCAAAATTGAAGGTTTCTCTTTTTTATATAATTGGTGAATAAAAATTCTATTTGTCATTGATAACATGTGTCAGGTGTATACCTTGTGAACAGCTAGGTGGAACTTTACTCTCTGAGATTCAAAGAGCACATGCCCGCAAAGGTCTTAACAAGACACATCAGAAGGAACGCCTGGGTTTGAGTGGTTCAAGTGTTTTTTACCAGCATCCCTCCAGAATGCCACAACAGTAAAAGAAAGCCTGGGTCGAGAGGTGCTCTGGGTGAGTCTTGGAGGTAAACTGGTCAGGCAAGGAGGGAGAGGAAGGGAATTTTATGTGAGGGAACAGCACGAGTGCACAGAAACCCAGGGTTCTCAGTGTACACAGGGAGGGGTAGTTTTTGTTGCAGGAGTAGAAATACTTAGCATTCATCGACAAGAAAGGAGAAGGTTAACGATCTAAGGAGAGAGAAGAAAAAATTCACTGCTTCTTACAACTCTAAGAGCAAAGGAAGGTGGGGGTAACAGTTCTGTTGCCTGTCCTTTGCTGAGTCCAACATACAGTTCTTCAGAGCGAGGCTTGCTCAGTACTAGCAAATGGCGCCTGCAGCTGGTTGTGCTCATGGGAAGGCATCGTTTGAAACACCAGGTTGAAGACCACTGAATGATTGGCCTCCAATTGCCAGTTTTCCGGGTGTGACAACTGTAAGCCTCTGTTCTTAGAGGCTTACATCTTAGGGCTAAGGAGATGGCAGCTAAGATGGCTGTTCTTCCAGGGAACCCAGGTTCAATTCCAGCACCCTCATGGCAGGTCACAGCTATCTGTAGCTCCAGTTTCAGGGGACCTGACACCCTCTCACAGATACACATGCATGAAAAACACCAATGAACATAAAGTAAAAATACATAAATTATTTTTTAAAAAAGAATGTTTCCACACTGCCAAGGCATACAATAGATGTCTGTGGCTTTTAAGACATTTTAGTATTCTGTCTATTCTGATGAGTGATGTGGGCATTTGCATTTTCATTTGTTTGTAAAATGAGTTCATTGTTTTTATCCTAAGGTTATGGAAAAGAATCTCTGAAAACCTTATCACAGGAAATGACTAGATAAGCTCTAAAGGCAACCACAAGGATTTGGGCTTGTCAGCTTTAGTTAGTATAGTGATATAAGAAAAAAAACAATCGTGTTCTGTACTTGTTATTTAGTCATAGGTCAAGAAGCAATAAAATAGTGCAGAGGATGGGTCTGGACTTAATCAGCTATGGGACATTTATTTTATTTATTTATTTTCTTCTGAGACAGAGTTTCTCTGTATAGCCCTGGTTGTCCTAGAACTCACTGTGTAGATCAGGTCAGCCTTGAACTCAGAAATCCTCCTGTCTTTGGGAGATGAGACAGGAGAGGAAGCCATGGCTTTATTAGAGGTCCTTTTAGGGCTCTGTAGGACTTTGGATTTTATACTAGGTATGATGGGAGCTTTGAGAGGGTTAAAGATGTGTACAGGATAACATGCTAGACAGTATAACATGAATTAGCCATTCTATAGGGTGTATGCATCTTCAAGTATTACATCATACATGATAAATAGTATACTATTTTTGTCATTTGTATTTTATCAGGATCAGCCTTTCTTTTTTTCTAACCTGGAACTATTGGGCAAAGTCAGGTGTACCTCTGAGTGTTAGCGTCATATATATTTGAATGTGGATGCATGTGAATTTGAAAACTGCAAATGATCATAGAATTTCAAAGCTTAACAGTATCTATGGTTATATTGTCTGACTGACTTCATAGATTGGGAGTGGATAGAGCAGTCAGCATTTAATGGCATATTAGGATGATGAAAAAGCTTGGTAACCCTCAGCAGGACTGAATATTTCTGTGACAACAGGTCTCATCCAATACTACATCTCAGTGTTTCTAACTTGATGTCTCCTGTCTTACCCGTTTGTGACGCTGTAGCAATACTTGAGAGACTGGAAGCTAGGGATGTACTTCAGTTGGTAGAGTACTTGCCTACTATACAAAAGGTCCTGGGGTTGATTGCCTAGCAACCAGCACCACCACACCAAGAAAAGGACAAAGGCCAGTTAATTTATAAGGAACAGAAACTTACTTATGGCTCTGAAGGTTGGAAAGTCCAAAATAAAGGGCTGCCATCTGGCAGGGGCCTTCGCAGCGTGATGGGGGATGAATATGAGAGGGGCCACACTTGTCCTTTCATAACAAACTCATGCCCTTGAAGTCGCATGAGTCCATATATGATGGAGCCTTCATGTTCTAATTACCTCTGATTGGGTCTCACTGTTTAACACTGTTGTCTTGGGGATGACTTGCTTTTTAGATGATATATTGAAGTCATAACATCTCCTTCTGGCTATCTCTGGGTCACTTACTGAACATCTCTGTTGGTTCTGTGGATATGTGCCTTATGAGTCAGCTGTAACTGCCTTCCTGGAAATAATGTTCCTATGGAGAACCCAGGGCAGAAATAAAGGTGCTGAAACAAGTCAGGGCAAGAAGTGAAAGCAGGAAAGTTAACACAAGTGATGCAGATGTGTGGTCTGGTTTCTCTGAAGAGGAGCATTTTGAGCAAAGTTCCCAATTATTGGAAAATTAGTTGTGAATAGTTTGGAGAATGTATCAAACTGAGTAAGTGCAACTATTTTGGGATGAGAGGGCCCTTTAGGGCTTGTAGGACTTTGGACTTTTTACTAGGTATGATGGGAGCTTTGGGATGGCTGAGAGTAGAGAAAACCCATAAACTAGATTTCTGTTTTAGGAGGGTTCCTCAGGCTCCTGTGTGGAGAATAAATGTTGGAGACCAGGGTAGAAGGGAGACCAACTGGGAGGGAGGAAGGCTGTTGCCATAGTCCGTGCTCAGACTAGGGTTGTAGAAAAAAGTGGCCAAGTCACAGGTGCATAACTTGGTAGAAGCAAGGATATATATAATTTAGACTTTGCCCTGCAGCTAAGGACAGAGGCTGATACTTGTTAGGTCCCTGGCAGATTGTGTTGAATTGAAAAACAAATGCAGATTTCTCATCTCTTTCCAAAAGATACACTAAGCTGTCATTGATTGTTTTTTTCTTTTTTTCTTCTAGATGTTTTCACAGTGATTGTCTCCTCTTCCTACTTTTCCTTTTTTGAGACAAGGCCTTATTCTGATGCTTAAATTGGTCATAATTCATGGTCTTGCTGCTTTAGCCTCCTAAGTTCTGGGATGGCAGGCGTGTGCCATCACAGCCAGCTTACAGTATGAGCTTAGCACCAACCAGGCATAAACTTCTCTAGATCTTCTTAGCCTGGGCTTCTCTTGTTTATGGGATCTGCCTATAGCAGCTAATATTTAGCAAGCATGGCTAAAACTGTCCTAGAAGAGACAATGACTTAGATAACCAGATTGGAAAATGCCTGATTGACAAACTCAAATTATGAAGCCCTTCTATTTAAATGGTGTACACGGCTACTCTGTAAAGAAGTATTAATGCCTTTCCCATCTCAGTCATTGGCTCAGAGCTATTTCTTTATAATAACACAGCCAGCAAGTATCACTCTCAAAACCAGTTATTACATACCTAGAGTCTTTATTCTTCCAGCCATGCTTATTGATTTATTTTCCAAACAGTTGTCTATTGAATGTCATGTAGTGTGCTACATAATAGGAATACTGACATAAGCAAGACCCCATGCTGACCTTATAGGAAAAATCAGATAAAGAAAATCAAAGATTTTAATAAACTATGGTAAATATTATAACACAACTAAAACAGTATATTTGGCTTTACATATACTATTATTAAAATATAAACTAAAATACAGACTTAATATAAAGTGGCAGGGGCCAGTGTTTCAGATTTAGGGACAATATTCAAGAATTCAATATTCTTGAATATTGGAATATTTGAATCTATGTAAGGAAATATCTTGGGGTTGAAACCCAAATCTGAACACATGATCATTTCTGTTTTATGTACACCTTATACTGATAAGCTGAAGATAATTTTACATATAATTTTTAGTGTGCCTGCATTTTGACTACATCCTATTACCCAAGGATAGATGCTCAATTTTTCTGCTGCGATTTTGTGTCGGTCCTCAGAAAAGGGCTGGAACATATCAGATCTTAGATTGTTGAATTAAGAATGGTCAACTGCTGGATGGTGGTGGCACACACCTTTAATCCCAGCATTGTGGGTGGAGGGGGGGGGCAGAGGTAGTCAAATCTCTGAGTTCAAGGCCATCCTGGTATATAGAGTTCCAGGGCTACACAGAGAAACCCTGTCTAGAAAAAACAAAACAAAAAGAATGGTCAACCTGCAAATATTTCTCCTAGTAGTAGCTATGCCTGAGCATGCATTAGTTCTGTGTTGCCCTATTTTAGAAAATAGACAAATTGCTGGGCGGTGGCGGCACACACCTTTAATCCCAGCGCTGTTGGGGAGAGGAGAGGGAAGTGGGGGGGGGGGGGAAGAAGGCAGGCAGAGACAGGTGGGGCTCTTTGAGTTTGAGGCCAGCCTGGTCTACAGAGCTAGTTCCAGGAAGGCCTCCAAAGCTACAGAGAAACCCTGTCTTAAAAAACCAAAGGAAAAAAAAAAAAAAGAAAGAAAAAAGGAAGGAAGGAAAGGAGACAAATTAAAAAATTAAAATGGCATGACAGGGCAATACATTTATTGCTATTCCCGATAGAACATAAAATCCTGTGCCGTGTCTGAGGTCTTGGGAAGCTTTTGAGTTGCAGCTTTTCAGGTATCCTTTTCATCTGTCCACAGTGGTCACATTTCTTTTAGGATAGCTTAGGCGTTAGTTCTGTCACTGCATCAGGAGTAAGCTTGATAGTGTTAAAGGAACATGTATAAGATGATAGGATTTGGTTCAAGAATTGCTCAGTTTAATCAGACCAACCTCAGGTTGTAGGTTGTGATGTGTTCAGAAATACACACACCATTGAGAAAAGAGTGGGGCCACCATGAACTTCTGAATCAAGGGGAGTTTTCCTTGCTTAAGTAACTTACTTCTTCTTTTTGAGATATGTGTTTGAACAAGTGAGAAAGTGCACCTGTCAAAAGATTAACCAGCTGAGAACCATTGTCAGCATTAGTTTTCCTTCAGTAAATGATTCTCTAATCTAGATACGGAGCTACTGACCTATGATGGATAGTGCTGGATTTGTTTGTCAGCTTTGACTTAAATTGTTTGCTTAATTTCTCCAGGTTAGATCAACAGGATTAGCAAACAGGGTGGTTATGTGTTTTGAATAAGAATGGGTAAAGAAATTCAGAAAAATAATTGTAAAACATTAATGGTTTACCATCTTGGTGAAGTAAATTAGAAACTAGCAAAATGATAGTCACTCAAGTGTCATTATCAAAATGTTAAAATAATTAGGTTTTTGTACATAATCCTTTCCAAAGTGTGTAATGAAATTATGCAATTTAACTTCTTGTGAACATTGTAGGCTTCCATATATAGGGGATGCAAGATTGTTTGGCTTACATCACACTAACTTTTGCTTTTAGTAAATGGTTAGAAAATAATATGAACCAGGAAAGAGAAAGCTACTTGATTTGGCAATAGCAAAATATTGACAATTTAAGTCAGTCATTGGTGGTACACACCTTTAATCCCAGCACTTAGGAGGCAGAGGCACTTGGATCTCTTGAGTTTGAGGCCAGCCTAGTCTACAGAGTGAATTCCAGGATAGCCACTGTAGAGAAGCCTTAATATATATTACTGTCTTGATATATATTACATTACAATTTAATTTTTAATGTTTAAGAACTGTTTCATTGAGCAAGTTAATTAAAAAGCAGGCCATCACTTGTAGCTGTCTGTTCCAATGACCAGGTCTAATCTTGGCACAATTATGATTTCCTATTTCTAGTTGTAAGTAAGCTATAAAATAATTATAAAAACAGAAGTTGCACTGATAATAGCTTATCCACATATTTACTATTTTAACAAAATCTAACTTGGTTATGAACAAAACTTCTCAATATTAAAAGCATTAATTTTTAATTTTATTTCAAAGTTAATAAAAAAAAGTTATAGTGGCCCTTCTCCCTCTATGAAGACAAGCCTAAATTAGAAGTTGTTTTCGCTGACCCTTTAAACCAGAAACAATTAATTCATCAAACCTCTTAATAGCTAAAAAGTAGCCAGAGTATGCTGAAGTTTATTTCTTGTTTGGGCTCATGTCACTAGGAATAAGTTACCTCAAAGATGTGACAGGAAGGAAGAGAAAGATGAGAACACTCAGATGATACTGGAAAATGTATGTAAGAGTAATCTAAATAAGTAACCACTTCTCCCTTCAGAAGGAGCCTGGTCACCCAAATGCCCACTTGCTGTAGGCCTAAGAGCCAGGTCTCCAGATCTCATCATCAGTGAGTGGGATCTGAAGAAGGAGCTTGTGAGCCACGGACCTCAAGCACGGTCTTTAGAGCAGGCTTCTGTGCATGCTGTGGTACCTGCCAGGGCCCCAGTAAACTGCAAGCATGTGTGGCTCTGTGTGTCTTTGGAGTTTATGATTAACCTGCATGATGCTGTTACTGGAATACTCCTGTGGAGATTTGGAGACTCTCCCACATTCCTGGCAGAAATAAATTCTTGAGGCAAGGGTTAAATAAATCCCTTTGGGTTTTAGGTTTTTCTCTCATTTTGGTATTTTACTTGAACAGATTTGCTTTCATCTCTTTTCCCCAAATGACTCAGGTGTAGGAGCTGCTCAGTCTGGAAACCTTACATTTATGGTGGGAGGAGTTGAAGATGAATTTGCTGCTGCCCAGGAGTTGCTGGGATGCATGGGCTCCAATGTGATATACTGTGGAGCTGTTGGGACTGGGCAGGTAATGTTGAATGATTGACATGACTCAATGTAAAATGTTCTTTCTGACCACATTCTTGTCCCTTTTTACTTGGTTCATGATGTGGATTCCCTGCTTAGATTTAAGTTAAATTGGCATGAGTTGGTTTTTCGTCATTGTTGGTAGGCTGGGACAGATGTCAATTCAATGAAGAATAAGTAACCTGTGTACTGTAATCTTCTTGAAAATATCTCCTTTAGAACATGAGATGACTGATAGTACTGAACTCTGAATTGGACTGACTGCTGCTGTCCTGCTCCTAACATGTTTATATTCCATTCTCCCTTGTAATGCTTTTTGCCCAGTTGCTAAAGCTCTGGAATCTTTGCCGAGCTTTAGTTTACCATTCTGTCAGCTGTATTGAATTTTACTGTTGTTGGTCATCTTGTTCATTCCACACATTACCTGGGTGTAATCTTCCATTATCTCATATCTAGTTTGCTGCTCAGGGGGCCTGTAGGTCCCTATTTCTACCATGTAAGGTAAACTTTCCACCCCACTTGACAGTCTTAACCATCAAATGTCTCCATGTTCCCTAAAACATAGGTATGAGTAATGTTCTTATAATCCCAGGCTCATTCCATGCTTCTTACACATTTACCGTTAACTCAAAGGTCCTTCTTTTTTCTTGCCTATTTACATCCTGTCCTGCCCTCCAGAGAGATGATTTCTGGTTCCACCTCCTCTGTGACCCTGTTTGTAGTGATGAAATAACTAGTGCTGAACTCTGAGATTGAATCGGTTGTTCCTGTTCAGCTCCTAACAGACGTACACATTCACCCCATTCTTCCTGATCCCTACTGTCTCCTCCACCGTGGGCTTTACAGTTTAATTGTTCTTGTTGGCTTACCAGTACCATTTCATATAGCATATCTTCCCATTTCCCAAATATAATGTAAATCTATCCCTTGAGAGCAATGGATCCTTAGTGTTAGGCCACAGTAGGGGTGCCATTTTTTTTTTTTTTTTTAAACCAAGTGGAATAGACCCCCAGGTTCTGCTGAGGACAGTGTGTTAAGCTCAGAGGGAAATATATCGAACTATATCTCCTTACCCACTAGAGAGAATCCACTTTTGAATGTTTGTTTATTTGTCTGTTTGCTTGTTTCAAGGGAGACCCCTATAGAATCAGGTAAAGTCTTCTAGAAATCAGAACTTGAAAATATAGATAAATAATATATACTCTATTTTCAGGCTGCAAAGATCTGCAACAACATGCTGCTGGCTATAAGTATGATTGGAACTGCTGAAGCTATGAATCTTGGAATCAGGTTTGTTGAAGAGAACATTTTCATATACTAACAATTTTCATTGTCTTCCCTATTTGATTTTTGATGTTAAGAGAATGATGTTTATGAGAGATAAATGAGTTGGTTCAGGAGCATGCTGAAAAGTGCTTCATTATTGAATTTTAATAGACTTTGCTTATTGGACAAGCAATAGGACCCCAGGGAATATCAACACTCTTTGCCACAGCCATAAAATATATTGCAGTGTGCACTGAAGTTATATTATGCCTTTTATATGGAAGCCCCATATCTTGTATTATACTGAAATGCAAAAACTATAAAGTTCAAACATATTTTGGCAATGTTAGGAGAAATTTGAATGAAACATGTTTTTAATGTGTGGTGAATTCAAGTGTTATGCTGTATAACTAGTTTCATATACCTACTTTAAATATATTTCTCAGAATCTTCACTAGCAGGGTTCTTGGTGGTCTGTTGTCAGGATAACCAGGTTTCCATTACTAAAGGTGCAATGCAAGTACAGAGTTTTCATTTTAACTTACTTGGTTACTCTACATTAGCATACATCTTTAAAATACAGTCGTTCACCAATTGTTTGCTTAAACTGAGTCAGAAATTCTATTTTTCTTTTCAGTGATAATTCTCTAGAATTCTTAAGGTTAATGTTTTAATTTTAGCCTTTAATCTTTAGGATTGAGGATGCTATGTATGATTAATTAACTAATATTTTTAAATGTTCTGTATTTCATGAATATAGTAAATACACTTTTTTATTTTAGAGAGCTGCTTAATGTGTACAGACCACTTTATTCATAGCTTTTCTTCATATCTCTTGGCAGCTGCTTATCAGATAGATACATCACAAATTAGAGGAGTGGCTTGGACCACAGCTTTTGATAAAAGCAATAAAAAGAACCAAAGTGCTTGAGATATTTTTTAAAACGTGGTAATGGATTCGCATTTCCTCTTAATTACCATATCAAGATGCTGTTGTTTTATTGAATTGCCCGTCTCAGATGTTAAACTATCTTGACCTATTAAGTTGTCATGTTGTAATTGAGATAAAAGAGGAATTTGCTTTGCATCAGCGCTAATTGGTTTATCAATACCCCATACCATTTACATTTTAGAACCATGTTTATAAGATGGTAAGGCATGTCTGTACACAGCCTTAATAAAACCATTGTGCATGGGAGCCCATTAGTGCATCATGTCTGTGCTGTACCCAGTCTCAGGCCACTTGTCATACTAAAAAACTTGTTATTAGCCTGTTTATTTTCACATCTGTTCTCTAGACCAATTTCATGGAAGAAGAAAACAAAACTTTCTGGAACTCGAATTGCATATGAAGTTAATTGTTATTAACAACAGAGTTAATACCCATATATGACTTTACTTTTATTCTTCTGGAAATAAGGGACTAGACTATAAAAAGTAAAAGCCTGGGTGAATGAACCTAGGTTCACATCCTAGATTCATGACATGCCCCTTCCTCACTAGTTTGTCCTTTACTCCCCACAGGACATCACTGGCTCAGGATGCTCCTTGGGTACCAACAGTGTGTCTTTTGACATTTCTTGAATATTTTTCTGTCAAAACTCTGATTAGATAACTATTTCCTCTTCTGAAGCAAAAGTTTGGGTTGGATTTGGTGGTGTGTGCATTTGTTTAATCCCAGATCTTGGGAGGCAGAGGCAGGAAGATCACTCTGTGTGCTTGAGGCCAGCCTGTTCTCCATAGTGAGTTCTAGGACAGCCAGAGTTACATGGTGAGACGCTGTCTCCAAATAAGTAAACAAACAAACAAACGAATAAGTAAAATAAAATGAAGCTTTGAGAACAGAAAGATGGCTTAACAGGTAAAAGTAAGAGCACTTGTTGCCAGGCCTGACAGCCTGAGTTGATCCCCAGGGCCCACATGGCCCACATGGTGGGAGGTCAGCGCTGACTCCTGCAAGTTCATACACATGCCTTGGTGTGTGTGTGTGTGTGTGTGTGTGTGTGTGTGTGTGTGTGTGTGTGCGTGTGCAGCGCGTGCGTGCGTGCATGCACAAATAAATATAATTTAAAAATTAAAGTGAAGCCTGCATCTAGGTAAGTACTCGTGGAAGTTCCCTAGATGGCAGCCAATAAAGAACAACAGGACTGTCAACTAGACAAAATGTATAATGTATGATGAAGTAAAAGCTGTTGGCCACTGCACTAGGTTGGTTTTCAAGGAAAATACTGAACGTGGCATAAATCCACATAGGGACATTAATAGCAGAAAAATTGTTTATTTTATTTTGGCTATGACCCAGTATGGTAAAGTAATATTTGAAAACAGGAAGCTTTTCTGTTGTTCTATAATATAATAGAACCTAGTATTCCAGATTCTGAAAAGTATAAAACTTTTAAATGTTTAGTTTTCCTAAACTCTAAATATGTACAGGTGTGTGTGTGTGTGTGTGTGTGTGTGTGTGTGTGTGTATGTGTTCTATGGAGAGCGGACAGAGACCTATAAATAAAATGTGAATAAGAAGTACAAAAATAAGGCAGATACGTGTTCATTTTATTTAACTGTCACAATAACTTAAAAGTTTCTAATGTTTTAGATTGTACTGAGTTATTTTCATAACTTGAGGGTCTTCTCACATTACAAGATTCTTAGTAATCTGAAAGCGTAAAATGAGAGCTTTTGCTGATGTCTTTTCTTTGTGGTTTACAGACATGGTTTAAAATGACAGGATTGTTCTCTAATAGAGTATAGAGCGTGGCCACGATTTATTGCACTTTGCAAGGTGAAAGAGAAAATTGGCATCAGCAAACATAAATTCCCAAGTAGTAAATTCCCACAGAGTAGTATAGCATCAAAGTGGTTCAACTGCATTTATATTCTGCTCACTCACAAGTAGAATTTTCTAGAGTATTAATGTCAACATTTACAAATTGAGTTGCCTGTTCCAGTGACGTGATCATTTGAGATTAATTTCATTCTCAAAAGTCAGTGTTTTGTTTTTTTTCTGGGGATATGGTTTCTCTTTAATAGAAGAATAAAATCATGCAGGTGAAATCGTCTTGACCTCTTTTGCAGTAAGCCTTTATGGATGTTAGTGAAATTCTAAAATGTTATTAAAATGAAGTGCAAAAAATATTGGTACATAATATACTTTGAGATTCCTTTTAATTAGTTCTTTTTCCTTCCCAATTGGATTCCTAGTTAGAACTCTGAAGTCATTATGTAGCCTGGAAAGCTCCCTGCTAGCATGAGAGAGGTTGCGTTTCTGCAATCACAAACACTGTGATCTACAAACATTGTGAATCTCATTTTGTTGTTTCACTCTTAATGTTGCTCCATTGGGAACTGACTTTTAAGCAGCACTGGTGATGTAACAAGTGATTTGCGTGGTCAGTCAAGCCCACTCCTGTCCTGCAGCCGCCATGTTGTCTTGCACCAAAAGAGACTAAACAGTGCTGCTTCTGTTGCCATTGGAAGCTCTCCACAAAGAGCCTTTCCTGCAGGGGTACTTTCAGTGTCTTCATTATTGCACCTCAATTTTGCCTTTTCTCTGCTGTGAGGATTAAAACTTTTATTTTTATATTTATTGATTTATGTTTTTTTTTTCTTCTTCTTCTTCTTCTTATTTATTTGGCTTTCAAGACAGGATTTTTCTGTGTAGCCCTGGCTGTCCTGGAATGAACTCTATACACCAGACTAGCCTCAAACTCAGATCCACCTGCCTCTGCCTCCCACGTGCTGGGATTAAAGGCATGTACCATCACCACCTGGAAAAACTCTTGTTTTTGTACCCTAGCTAACAGAGAGACTGCAGGAGGCTAGTAATCAAAATGTTGATAGGATTTCTTAACTGATAAAATGCACACATTGGCTAGCTGGCTGTCATGTCACCACCCTCCACAATCACCCAGTGACTTTCAGGCTGGGTTGAGTCTGTCTAACTTGCATCCAGCTATACATGCCTTTTTCATTTATAAGACGATAATGGTACCAACCCCCACTGGTTTATTGAGATGGCTGATTAATTTTTGTAGGCAGCCCTCACCCCTCTTTACCCCCCCCCCCCCAGACAGGGTTTGTCTGTGTAACAGCTCTCAAGCTGTCCTGGAACTCACTCTATAGATCAGGCTAACCTTGAACTCACAGAGATCCACCTGCCTCTGCCTCCCCAATTAAAAAGGCGATCACTACCACTGCCTGGCACCCTTGTAGCTTTTTAAAAGTAGTTCCTGGCACATAGTACTTAATGATATCTCAGGTTAGGATTTGATTCTTATTTGGACAGTTTTCCTTCATAACCTTTCTCACAAGCTGATGTATGCACATAAGCTCCCTAATGGTTGTATGTGCATGGCCAATTCTTAAGAGTATAGCAGGCACTCAGAGTGAAGATTTGACTAAATGAGGAGGAGAGGAGGGAAGGGATGAGTGAGAGGATGGGCTGTGGCAGTTCTAATGTAGCTGCATGGCCTGAGGGTGTGGATCTCCTCTCTCCTGCCCCTGTTAGGTAACACAGCCTGTGCTCTGCTTCTTTGTTGGCTCATTGGCTCCTGTCTAGAACTGAGACACATGGCAGGTCTGAGGAAGTGTGAGTGAATCAGTGAGTGATTCGAATGGACATGGCTTTAGATGTTTTCTTTCCAGATCTGTTTCTGTTATACCAACAGCCAGTTGTTCTTACCAAACACCAGTGTAGATACTTAAAAGGTAGGAAGTGAACAAACTTTGGCCAACAAAATTTTGGTCGTGGTGAAGGCAAAGGGTTTTTATACTTTTTCATTTTTTTAAGTTTATAATGCATCATTTTTTGCTTCTCCCAAAAGTTCATTTAATGTTCTTGTGTTTTAGAGGTGAAATTTGACATAGTGACGTTTATTTGAGTTGCATTATATATGCAGTCAGAGCAATGAATTCATTCTGTTTATATCAGAGAACATCCCAGCAATTGTAAAGCCACAAGCATGCATGCACACACTCTCGAACCACCTCCAGTGGCAAGTTATTATGGGGACTGACAGACTGTCATCCTTTTGATGGCTTGAGCTGTATATCTCCTGAGCAGCGATGGGGCTCTTATGCAGAAGTATCATATGTTCCCAGCCAATTTACAGGGAAGCAGCAATAACATTTTATCATGGTTGAGAGCCCAGTAGCTGCTTCCTATTAAACTTGCCCTTTCAGATACCTGTCTTGGATTAATTTGTTGATTTCAAATGGAAACTCAGTCTTCTCCAGTGAAGCATGACGTTCTAGGGTAGACTCTCTGAATGACAATTACTGTGTATTCTAGCTGGTTTCAGACCATTACAAGCCTTGGGCACAGTGGAAGACAGAAGACTTCAGTAACTGATTTTAATATCCTGTCTAATTCTAACTGTCAGGTCTGTATGTGCCAGCCAAAGAAGGCTCAGAAAAAAGGAAATGCAAAACACTCCTCACTTGCTCTCTTTAATGATATACTTTGCTGCAGAGTGGGGGCAGGGAGGGAGCAGGAGTCTCCTGAAGGGGATCTGCAAGGCAGGCAGCATCAGGTTTAGAAAGTGAGCAGAGAAACAGCTTCCACTTGATTTTGTGTATGTGCATGTATCCTTTAGGTGTCTCTAGATATTGATATGTTTGCCAAAGGAAGTTTCCATAAGCCAGTGCCAGTGTTTTCCCTGGATTGTTCTATTCAGAGAGTTGGGGAAATAGGCTTAACACGCCATTTAAGTAAATGCTACAAAGTATGAGCCTCCTTTGCAGTCAAGGTTCTTGTAAAGTACTAGCCACATAAGGAAGGCTCCAAAGAGAGGAGGTAATCTGCCTGTGTGGATGTGATGGCATTTTGAAATCTCAGACAGGCCAGGCGGTGGTGGCACATGCCTTTAGTCCCAGCACTTGGAAGACAGAGGCAGGAGGATAGATCTCTGCATTCAAGGCCAGCCTGGTCTACAAAGCTACACAGAGAAACCCTGACGCGAAAGCCTCCATACCCCCCACCACCACCACCACCCCCATCCCCAGCGAAAAAGAAAGAAATCTAAAACAGTAGGATGCCCCTAAAATGTTTAATGTCTTTGGAAATGTGCTGTCTTTATGGATGTATGTTTTGATTAGAGAATATGTTTGTAGTTATAGCACTATGTTTGTAGTTATTAGCTAATGGCTAATCTGTGATTTTTCTCTTCACAATTATTTCTTAAGAACGCTGTCTTTGTCTTTCCATGTCATGTCTCACTGTCATAGTGATAGCTTTATTTTATTTACACTGGAAAGAGTCTGTTGCAACTATACACATAGCAAACTTGGATCTCTTTCTTCTCCTTTGGCTTTAAACAGTGTCTGACTGATGTGTCTGAGATTTTGTCCTGGGACTTGCTCTGTAGCAGCCTAGCCTTGAACGCCTGACCTTCCTACTTCTGCCTCCACTTGCTAAGATTAGGCATACACTACCATGCTCTGCCAAACTCGGTTATTTTTAAAAGACTGAAACTGTTGCGCTTCTGTCTATTATTAGTGTGATAGCTGATTTGGATAGCGTCCCTATGTTTGATAGAATCCTTAGTAAGAGACATACACATTCATGTGGGGCACATGGTGTTCTGTGTATTCCCACTACCTCAGAAGCCTGATTACATCCTGTGTGTTACACTGGTTCCATGTGATTCTTGGCTGCCAGCTCTCTTCCCTGCTTTAGCATCAGAAAAAATGGCTTGCTGTTTGGGTATTCAGATTTTGCAGTAAACAGACTACTATGGTAATCAATTTAAGCACCCTGCGGTGCAGTTTATTTAACATCTAAGTGTTTCTTTTCTATTTTTTTTTTCCTATAAGAGATTGATTTTAAGACAAAGTAGAAAGCTTTTATGACAGTTGTTTTTATAATGGCTCTTTGCATGAAAGAAACCAGTAAGTGGCTGAGTATGAAGTTTTATTTGAAACTTGTTTTGTTGATACTTAAGCTGGGCTTCCCAAATGGTGAGAAGATCCATAGACTCAAGCTGATGAGCATTGTGCTGCAGTTCCTAGGGTTGCACTGAGCAGCCATTTATGCCATCAGCCCAGTGATAGAACAAATGATGTTTCCGCTTGGGCAAGCTTTGTTTTATCAGGATCAGTAACCTTATCAGCAGGTGACCCAGAACTCTTAACGCATGTCTCTGAATAGATAGCATATGTCACCACTCTGGGCAGACTTGCTTCATAAGCAAGATTATCTAATGAAGGCTTAATAAATAAGGAAATGTGTGTAGCAGGAAACACTGTCTTTTGTAATGATAACGTCTCCTAGGCATATTTTACAGCTCATCGTTCATCTCTTGCATTTACTCTCATAAAAACCAAAGGAATAAACATACGTATGTGTGCTTCCATCCAGACTGCTGTGACTTTCCAATGTTGCCAATATTTCATTCTGAAATAGATCGTTTGTATGTAAGTGTAGAATTTAGATTATCAGGTTGATTTAAAGTTCATAAGTGACAAAGCAGTAATGTCTAAAAGACGACAGAACCCATGAGTGTGAGAAGCCACACACACTGATGATATTATGTTTTCTCCTTGTTATAGTAACAGTCTAGGGTTTCTCAGCCTTGTTAATTGGCAGCTCTCTTTGTTGTTGCTTTCGGGTTTTTTGTTTTGTTTTTTGAGACAGGGTCTCTCTGTGTAGTCCTGACTGTCCTGAAACTCTTCTGTAGACCAGGCTGACCTCATATTCATAGAGATCTGCCTATCTCTGCCTGCTGAGTGCTGGGATCAAAGGTGTGTGCCACCACTGCCTGGCTTTAATCAGAAGCTCTTAATATATGATTGAAGATTGGATTCTTCACTTGGCTTTGATTTTTATGGATGGTGTTTTTTTGTTGGTTTTTTGTTTTTGTTTGGAGGGGGGTTCTCCCTATGTAACCTCACTGTATAGATGAGGCTGGCCTTGAACTCACAGAGATCTGCCTGCCTCAGCTCCAGAGTGCTGGGACTAAAGGCGTGTTCCTCCACTCCCATCCTTTATTTTGGATTTTTGAAGTAGGCTCCAACTCTGTAGCCCAGGTTGGTCTGACACTCTATTTATCCCAAGCTGGCTCACATTTGTCAGTGACTCTCCTGCCTCCCAGTTCTGTATGGGCTTTAGATTTATAGTGATGAACAAAAAGGTGGAATGCCCTCACTTGTAAGTCATGCATGACTTGTACATTCTGACATTTAATGTTTTCCTTTGACCTTTGACAGGTCAGGGCTTGACCCAAAGTTGTTGGCTAAAATCCTGAATATGAGCTCAGGACGATGTTGGTCCAGTGACACTTACAATCCTGTACCTGGGGTGATGGATGGAGTCCCCTCATCTAATAACTACCAAGGTGGATTTGGAACAACACTCATGGCGAAGGTATGGTAAATGCAGAGATTAACTGGGAGGGAGAGAAGTAGTATTTGCTAGCCTAATCCCCACCGTCACACACAGAGACATACACATACCTTTCAACAAAACATGCACCTGTCCTACAAGGCAAAATTGTTACAACAGTGAATCCGTTTCCCACTAAAAATCAGTCTAAATTTGCCTTTAATTAAAAAACAAACAAACAAAAAACCTTACTTTGTTCATTTTATTTCTGAACAAGGATAGGCTGAGATTTTTCTCTGGGACTTGTGTTTATGCATAGAAGCTAGTAAGTTTTTGTTCTTCATCATAAACTTGCCCTAAATTACCAATTCCTGAGAATGGGAGCAGTGGGATTTCTTGGTTGTTAATGCACTTGTGTTAAAGTATTCATGGGTTTCAAATATATCTTCCTGCTTTAAGTGTACATAGGGACTTATGTGTAAATTAGTCATTTAAAAGGCAACTCACAGCCCTCATTTTATTTGCCATCTCAACCATAGAAGTGTTTCCAGTCTCTCATAGTGCTCACCACCCTCCACCCTATTACAAATGTAGTAACACATTCACCCAAATGCTCTCGTGAATTCCCCAGGTATTTGTCTGCTCCACCTTCTGAGTGTCTTGAATTCATTCAGATCCCTTTTCTTCCTCTACCAATACCCTGGCAGTGCCTCATCTGCATATACCACCAGACTCCCCCACTGAGCCTCCTGATCTTCTCCACATCACTCTTCACATGATAACGAGAGTAGGCCAGAATGTAAAACCTGAATGTGTCACTTCTGGTACTGCCTTTAATAGCTCGCAGCTACTTGTAGGTTAATGTCTCTTTCTGCAGCTTGTCTAACAAGGCCTCGATGATTTGGCCTTTGCTTCCGTTCCCTGTTCTGCTCCTCTCTGCTTTAGCCATGCTGAAGTCATTGTTCTTTCTCTCTTATTTCCAGCCTTTCCCCTGACTATTCTCTGTCAGGGTTGTTCTTCCCTGCTGCTGTTTCCTCAATCCCCATTGCTTTTACCTAACTAACACCTATCTTTCAGCTCTGTGCTCAACCGTCTTTTTGTTCTGGAAGACTTTACTCAGCACCCTAGACTATGCTTCCTGGGCTCCCATACTGGTACTAGTTTCTAGTCCCTCTTGAGTGTCTTTCTTCAGCTTACTGAATCTGTGTAGGCTGCCCCTGTCATATATATCACTCTATTCCATACAGCTTCTATGTATTGTCTTTGTTTTTGGAGACAGGGTTTCTCTGTATTGTTTTGGATCTTGTCCTGGAACTTGCTCTATAGACCAGGCTAGCCTCTATGTATTTTCTTTGATGTTAGAAAAATACTTTTTATAGCAATTATACAGGCTTCCACAGATTTGAAAAACATCTCTTTGTTAGTTTTTTGAGATAGGATTTCTCTGTGTAGCCCTGGCTATATTAAACTCACACTCTTGACCAGGCTGGCCTTAAACTCAGAGATTCATCTTCTTTGCCTACTGAATGTTGGGATTAAAGACATGTGCCAACACACCTGGCTTGAAAAACATCTTTATACAATCCTGCCTGCACTGTATTTCTATCTAAAAACAAAATAAATAGGTTTTCTGGAGGACAGGAGTGTGGAAATTCAGAAATCAAGAACTTTGTTTGTAGCACTTTTCTAGCTATGTGAAAGCACTTGATAAAATGATAAGTGCAGTGATAGCGAGCTTGCCTACCATTGTATGAAGTACTTGGTTTGATCCTCAGCATCAAAAGAGAGAAGACATACATACAGTCACACACTTAATGCATATAAGAATCCCCCCCCATTCTATTCTTCCTTCTTTCCTCCTCCCCTTAGCAATAGGCAGCCCAGTTCCAAATTGCATCTTCCCACCAACCTCAATGAGCTTCCTCCTTATCTGTTTGATTTAGGATCTGGGATTGGCTCAAGACTCTGCTACCAGCACCAAGAGTCCAATTCTTCTAGGAAGCCTGGCCCACCAGATATACAGGATGATGTGTGCCAAGGGCTACTCAAAGAAAGACTTCTCATCCGTGTTCCAGTATCTGAGAGAGGAGGAGACCTTCTGATGTGCCCTCTGGACATGGACCCTTGGGAACCAGACTCTGTCCTTGTAGCTCACCCTTTAAGTGATGGGTCTAATCAAAGGTCGGCTGTCTACATTACAGTAATCCCTGGGATTTCTCACCCAGTTTTAAATGATGCTGCTTTCATCTGTTTAGCAAATGCACCTGATGGCTTCCACTAACTAGCTCAGTTGACTTTTTAAAAGGTTTGATCCTTGAGCACCTTCAGCAAAATTGAACACTTTGATCAGGATGTTTTATTTACTTCACTGTGCAAATAAAACCAAATGTTTTGTCAACAGATGGAACCCATGGTAAAAAGGAAAGAAATTGGTTACAAAGACAAATTAGAGGGAAGTTTGTCCTGTTAACCAAGTGGGGTTATTCCTTCATTCTGGGCTACTGACTTACTGTCCGGGATTGATGGGTAAGACAGCTTGTTGACAGTGTCTTCCTGTTTGGACTGTTCCAGTGTCTTAGTGTGCCCCTCCTGTTACAGCTTTCCACACTCAACCCACTTGCTTCTATAGTTCCGATTCCTGTATATTCTTACTACATATTTTTGACTCCAAAAGAATGACATCTTTAGCCGGTTTCAGAGCCAATGATGATATTTCCATTAGACAATTATTATTACATTATTCTAACTATAGTCATATTATTTTGAATTTAAATAAATTTCTATGCTGATAACATTTTCTTGGAGCTTTTTGTTTGTTTGTTTGGTTGGTTTTTTTTTTTCCTAACTACTTTTTACAATGAAGGAAAGGGGGAAAGAACAAAGAAGGAGGGAGGTCAAAGGGTACAGATCTTAGAGTTGGCCATCATCAGACAAGCCTCTAGCAGCCCTTCGGAAGACTTGACAGCTCTGTGCTTGAATGTTTTTAGGTGGTAAGTCAAATGAAACTTGTCCCAGTGTGGAGCACAGTCCTCATTTTCCTACCCTAGCCTCAAGTAACATTATAGTGATAGACCTAGACACTAAGTTAGTGGAAATGTTAATTACATTTTTCATTTTTCTCGTGGCAAAAAAAAAAAACAAAAAAAAAAAAACACCCAGACCTTATTGAAAGTGCTAAAGATACAGTAATAAATGAGACCAAGTTCTCACCCTTATGGATTCTAGCATCTCGTTGGGAGCAGGTGTGATAAAGGATAATATATGTGTCAGCTCATGAGAACTAAAAAGCAGAACAGGGAAGTGTCAGAGGTGTTTGTTAGCATAAGAATTCTCTTGGATGATATACAGATAAAAAAGTAAAAGTCAGGGAGCAAGCCCTATGAGTATATGAGGGAAAATAATCTAAGCTTAGGAGACAAAGTGTGTTGCCCTGAGGTAGGACAGTGAGGTTCAGGAAGAGGGGCTGCACAGCTGTGGCAGGACATGGGCTGGCTTCCCTTCTGAGTGAAATGATGGGTGTATCAGTTTGCTTTCGCTGGGTAACAAACCACCCCAATATTTAGTGGCTAAATACAATAAAGTTACTATTTTTCAAGAGTGTCTGGTGTGGGTTTTGTTCTTCTGCATGGGGCTGACTCAGCTGGAGCTGAAGGTCACTGAGCTGGGATCATTGGAATGATGGTGGCTTCTCTCAGAGAAGACCCTCGCCCTTCAGGACGCTGCCACCAGAAATGTTCCTGAAGCAATTGAGAGATAGCTCATGAACAGGCATTTTTCAGTCATCTGGCATGTTGGCAGAGGAAGTCACACAGCCAAGGCCAGAGTCATCTTGGGAAGGGACCACTACATGAGCATGTGGGTACAAAGAAGGGCATGGTGGTGCCATTCTGCAAATCGCCGCTCATAAAGGTGAGTGTGAAGGATTTTGTCCATAGGAATGACATGATCTGACCTCCCTTTAAAGGGTTCATAGAGGATGCTGCACGGAGAGTAGTTGCAAGGCCCTGGGTATGAGGGATGGGCAGAGGCAGTGCTGTGATAATGCAGATGAGAGATGGTGGAAGCTGGGCTGGAGTGTTGCAGTGTTGTCAGAGACAAGCAGTGGTTAGATCCTGGCCATAAAGGTGGAGCCACACACTAGAGGATGGGGTCAGAGAGTCAAGATTAACTAAAATTCATAGTCTGGGAAAGTGAAGGAAGGAATTGCTGTGTCTCCAGGAAAGGATTCTGACAAAAGTTAGATGTTTAGGAAGAAAAAGCTTAGTTGAGGTGCTTAGTGATGTATGAAAAGGGTCAAGACTTCCTGCGTGGGCAGGAAGATGAGGCTGGAGGACCAGTGTAGTCGGAGAAAGGTAGGAGGGATCCTGGAAGCCAAGGGAAGGTGATTTTAAGGGAGTGATGGTTACCTGTCAAAAGCTACTCATAAATGAGCAAGGGCTAGAAATGAGTCATGTGGATTTGGCAAGAGGTCACTGGTGGCTTTGAAAAGCCTTAGAAATGAAGGTAATAATGAAGGAGGGGAGGAGAGGGATTAGAGGTGAGGAGGAGAGATGACACAGGGTGAGCCCTGGTAGGACATGTGCGATGGGAAGTTTATTCTGTATCAAGATGAAAAGGCTAGACATATTTCTAAGATGGCAAGTGTGGATGGGGGTGGGGAACGTGGTGATAGGAGAGAAGACACTTGCTAAGTGACTGGAACCGTTGGGAGGGGAGTGCCAGCTGCCAGTGGCCCCCATGGAGCCTGGAGTGGAATTTTAGCTACACATGATAAATGTTAATCAAGGATGGACTTTACTGACCTCTAGCATGACCTTGGGCAACTCATCATTGTCCTGTGAGTCTTGTCTACAAAGGAGTTACACTTGCTTAAGTGGCAGTAAGAAGATATGAGTAAGGGCAGTGACAAGAAGGAAGCTCAACCCTGGTGCTGGGAGTGTCACTTGGAACCAGCAATTGGAGGAATAGTTCGTGAACATTCCTCTAAAGTTAAACTCCAAGTCAGCACCTTATCTACTGTTCTGGTCCCAGTGCTCCCCAAGTGGGAATGTGTGTCCATGACAGCCTCCTGGCAGCAGCATTCATAATGGCAAAATGGTAGAAATTCCCCTCAGTTGATGAAAGAGCAGGGGCCTGGATTGCATAAAATTTGTTTTGAAGTAACAGTTGTCAGTTTAAAAAGCTGCTGATAAAGTGGAGAGGTGCAGGGTCTGGAAATTAACCATTTGGATTTGGCAAATTAGAGGTCATTAGTGACCATTTGAAGGATCTTAGGAATGAGCGTAATAAGTTCACTATGGTCTAAGCACAATGAGAGATTATTTGGCCATTAAAGGAGCAAAACGCTGAAACATGCCTCAGCACCGACCAGCCTTGGGAATGCGCCAACCGAAAGAGGATTTGCAAAGACAGGGCCACACGTTCTGTGCTTCCATGTACATGAAATGTCAGGAAAGCAAATCCTTAGAGATTTGTGGTAGATTAGTGGTTGCCAAGGATCGAGAAAGGAACTGGGGAGTTAGCTGCTAATATGGTGTGGTGGTGGTGGGGTGTGTGTGAGTGTGTGTGTGTGTGTGTGTGTGTGTGTGTGTGTGTGTAGGGAGGCAGATGTCTTTCTCTTGATAATTGGTTCTCAAGTGGAACACACAACCATTCCCACAAGAATATGTGGTAATATCTGAAGATGTTTTTGGTTGTCAGACTCTTAGAATCTAGTGGAGAAAGGCAAAGGAAGCTGCCAAGCATCCCACAACACAGGATAGTATGTAAGAATTGCCCTACCCAAGATGTCCATAACACAGAATTCAGAGAACCTTGCTCTAAGTGGGGCTGCAGGGTCTCAGATCACATACCAAAGCCTCGAGGTCCCCACCTTTCCTGACAGACCTGGTTCTCCTTGTGCTAAGATAGTGTTTATGAGCTAATAAAGCTTGCCTGGAGATCAGAATGCAAACCTAGCCACAGCCATAGAAGCTGGGCTGTGGTGCTCACACCTGTAATCCCAGGGACTCGAGACAGAGGCAGGTGGATCTCTGTGAGGTCAAGGCCACCCTGAGCACATGAGGGTGAATCCATCTAAAAGAGAAACAGAGCTCATGCCTTTAATCCCATAGAGAATATGAGGAGCTCAGTGCAGTCTTGGGAGCACTCTGAGGTTTGGTGAGCAGCAGTGCAGGCTGGAGATGCAACCTGAGGTTCAGTGGATCTGAGCGTCGGTAGAGGTTAGAGCTCTCTGGTAAACCTGGCCACTTGGCTCCTCTGATCTTCAGCTGGAGCCTCAATATCTGTCTCTGGGCAGATGTCAGAATGCCTAACTCTTCCCCATCCACACTGATCTAAACTCCCAGGGCCTGTTGCAGACTCAGCAGGTGTGCATCCAGGGCATTCCATAATTGCTCTTAGTTTTGTAAACAGTTTCACTGTTGTAGAATTTGCATAAAATGAAAAGCTTTCCTCTTGCACACTTTTCCTAAAAGTACCTTTCAGTAAAGTCAGGTTTACATACCCATGGCCACAGTCTTGGTTTAGAACACTTCTATGTTGTAGAATATTAGTTTAAGATGTGTTATATTTGTTTATGCTATAGATTATTTGTTTAGTGATGCAAAGATGTATGGCATTCTTTTATGTTGCATTTTTTTTAACTGCGGTACTTTGCCTAAAACACCTGATTGGTCTAATAAATAACTGAATAGCCAATAGCGAAGCAGGCAGAAGAGAGAAATAGGTGGGGCTGGCAGGCAGAGATAATAAATAGCAGAAATCCAGGGAAGAGGGAGGAGTGGGAAAAGGAGGAGAGGACACCAGAGGCCAGCCACAACCAGCCAGCCATGGAGTAAGAAGGGAAGAAAGATACATCGAATAAAGAGAGGCAAAATGTAGGTAAAGAGAAACGGGATGATTTAAGTTAGAAAAGCTGGTTAGAAACAAGCTAAGCTAAGGCCGGGCATTCATAAGTAAGAGTAAGTCTTCATGTATTTATATGGGAGCTGGGTGGTGGGCCCCCAAAGAGTAAAATAAACCAGCTCCACTTCCGCTCTTTACTAAATCCCTTGGGTCCAGCTGTCCCTTTGCCTGAAGCCACAGGCAGCCACTAATTTGCCTCTAGATTCCCAGCTGCTTCTTGGCTGCTGGTCTAATTCTTACTTCGTTCTCCTTCACGCTGTTTTGAGAGAGGTCCTTCCAAGATGGAAGTCTAGTGCAGGTCCCCTACTTCAAATGCTATAGTGGTGCGCTGGCCTCTGTTTACCTCCTCCAGCACTGCTTCCCCTGTATTTACCATTTCCCAGATCGTCCGTCCCTCACGCTCTAGTTAGTGTCTTTGCGCCTCCCCTCCCCTGCCCACAAATGCCCCTCCCTCCCCTCCTGACTGACTAGCTCAGGTGCCATTGTTGTTAAATAGCTTTCCATAGCTACTTCAGGCAGTCCTTTTCCCGTTGTAACCCCTTGTTAGCCTCTGTGTCAGGTGGCTACCTGTTACGTTATAGTTGCTGCCTTGCTTGCCTTTCACACTGGGATGGGAGCTCTTTCAAGATGCATTACATGCCCTGCCCTCGGCTTTGAGCATTTTGTCAAGTTTAGCATTGGCATCCATGAGGAGTTCAGGTGAGTTTTTGAATATATGAAAGAGTAGAAACTGGACATTGTATGTATGTTGAGTGGACCACTGACTACAAATTATTTCCCTTAAAGACTTTGGCTTAGTGCCAAGTTTATTTTATATTTGTTTTGATTTTTTCAGACAGGGTTTCTTTGTGTAGCCTTGGATGTCCTAGACCTAGCTGTGTAAACCAGGCTGACCTGAAATTCACAGAGGTCCACCTGCCTCTGCCTCTGCCTCTGGAATGCGCCACCACTATCCGGGTCCAAGTTTATTTTATTAGTGAATACACTTCATGAGACACAACTTCCAAATTTAAAAATCTCATAGAATTTGACTTTTTCACAAAGTTCTTTTTTATCAAAAAGTTTTTTTTTTAAATCAAAAATTTGTAAACTCTTGGCTTTTGTAAAAACCAAATAAAGTTTTTATAGTGAAAGGTATTCATTTCTGGTAGCAAGTCCAGCCCTGTATGTACTTTAATCACTGATTTGCATGTACAGTAAGACAGGCAATCTTATGACAGCACAGATTAACTCGCTAAGGGCCTCTGTCCTGTCCTACCTATGTGACACCATATGCGCTGACATAGAGGAGTGCTGATCGGAATGAGTGTGCTGCAGACAAGCTGCCTCTTTGGCTGTTCTCAATGTGCATGCGTTACTTCACTTACTTTCTAAGCAGTCAGGAGTGTGTAGGATCTGTCCACACTGTGCAAGGAGAGATGAATCCAGCAATTTTATCTGTGTTCATCCTTGAGTCAGGCTGCTGTCAGAAGGCTGCCTATGCTCAGGAAAACAGCCACCGTGACTCCCCGCCTCGGCTGCAGAAACCACCCCGATCTTTCTCAGATGGCTAGCGGGTGGGGAAGTCATCAGCCTGAGTAGGGTTTTTAGCCATCTTTCAGTTCAATTGCAGAAGGAGCTTACGGACATCATAGGGATTTGTAACATTCCATGCAAGGTGTCAGACCCATAAACTAGCTTGTCTGTCCTCGGATGCGCGTGGAATTGCCTCTTGTTGGCAGCAGACAGATTGAAGATGACCTTTTAGTATGTAATTGTATTCATCATTTAATAATTCACGAATACCTCAAAAGGAGAAAGACTTCTTTGAACTGGAATTAGATTCCTTCAAAAATGTTCATAGGAAACTAGAGCAAAACAGAAGCACTCTGAAACCAGCCTTCAGGGAGTCCTTTTGAATGCCTTCGATACAAGTCCATCCCTGGGCCAGAAGTCTGGTCCTAGGTCAATACTGAGCTGTGTAGATTCAGAATCTAGTTCTCTCTTTTTACAGAAAAGTACTGTGCTGCTTGCAGAGGTTTGTTTCAGCCCTAAAATTCTGAATCCTCTTACTTAAGAATTTAAGAAAACATGAGGTATGTTTTCTTGACAGTTTTTGGACTCTGTCTTGTTACATATTATTTATTGCTCATATAGCCATCTCATTTATTAGAAGTTTTTTTATAGCCAGGAATAGATTCCCAGATCGATGCATTTTTATTAATGATACTCTGTCATGCCTGGTACAGAGGGCAGGAGGGCTCATCTAGAGTGAGCCACTTGAATAAACCTGACAGGGCTTAGCTCCGACCTGTGCTCTGGCAGGCTGCTCTGTAAAGTAATGACATTGGCAGAGGGGAGTCTATGGAAACCTTCCTCACAGCCAGACTCGTAAAATCAAAGGGCAGATTTGGGGCCTGTTTCACAGCCTTGGCTGTATATGCAAATCTTGTGACTTTTTGAGTATAGCATTTTATCTTCAAAAGGACAAAATTTGGCATTTGCCATGGTTATTAAAAATGATAAATGCCTAAAATACTTTAGCATTTGGGTTGTTGGAGGTTAGAACAAATATTGTTTCAGTAGGAAACAGTATTTCAGAGCAGAAAACTTCAAATTAAAATGGCCAAATCAGAAAATTAAAAATCTTTCACTAGTTTCCCTTTAATCAGATGAAATTAGACATAATTATTGCTCCTTGTTTAAAAGAAAAATAGTCTGGGTTTGGGGCAGTGGAAGACTTCTCCTAACTTCATTAGTGATAGCCTTATGCCCTGAAAAGTTAATGCCCATCCTTATGGCGCCTGCAGCCCCCACCCCTGCCTCAGCAGAGAGCAGAGGATACAAGTCCACTGCTCACTAATACTTGCCTGGTGCCTCTTAAACTTCGCTGTATCCCATTGGTGGATAGAATTTGAAGTGTTCTTGGGTAATTTTAGACTATTTGACTATCCAGAAATTTCCCCTTGAGTTGCAATCTCAGAGATGCTAAGAGCAAATGTACCTTTCATCTTGCGTCTCTGTCCCTGTCTCCTCCTAATGACCCCAGCCCTGACCCGAGGCCTGCTCTCTATAAGTGCCAAACATGATTCATTCTCCTTGCTCCGTTTAGTTTAGGTCCTTTAATGAGCCAAGATGGCCAGCGAGTCCCAGTGGCTTATTTGTGCTGATGAAAGCGCTCTCTGCTAAGTTAGCTTCTAACTCATTTACTTTGGCTTTTGGTTTTGCCTGGCGTTGACCCATCTCAGATGTGAAAAGTCCGTATTTTAGACAAAGACATGGAAACAGGTCAGGTAAAGAGGAGCGTGTGGACTAAGGTAGAATAAAGATAAAGCCAGCTGCTGGGGAAGAGAACAGTGACAGCTGTAGCGCTACCATGGCCTGACACACTCACTCACCCTTCCCATCATTTTCCTCTCCTGGCCTCCAGGAATCATCCCATCTCTTTTGTGCCTTGGGTCTGAACATCTTATCTCTTCTACTTCAGAAGCACAATTTCAAATCCTGTCTGGGGGAGCAGAAATGCTTTATTTTATTTATTTATTTATTTTAAAACTTGGGCTTAATTTGAACTCAGTTTGATTTCTCTCTCCCCCTCCCCCCCCAGGTCACAATGACAGGACTGGGCCATCGAGGACACTTAGATGGTGACAAGCTGTAAGAGGCTGATTGATGGTGAGTTTGCTCTCTCTGTAGTGGGGTGCGCCACTTTAGCCCAGTTTGGGATTGCTATGAGTCTGTCCGTGCGGCCTGACAAATGTGTCTTTATCCTCCTGAATTTATGCTCGCTTCCCTGTCAGAAAAGAAAGCATTGGGAACTGATAGTTCCTGCACAGTGGCGTGGTCCCTGATTATGGCCTTCCCTGGCTGTCCCATTTCCATCTAGCGACATTAAAAGCTGCCCCTTTGGAGGCTGGGTCCCCTGAATCGCATCTGCTCACAACAGTTTGGTCTAGCTCCTTTTATAGGTCAGTGACACCCTGAAGCTTGTATACCTGTGTCGCCACAAATCTTAAAAGATGCCATTTTCTTGGCAGTTCCATCCTCCTACAGAGAATTGGAAGGTGTGTGTGAAGGGCATGGTTTCTATCTCAGTGTTGGGGCTGTGGAGGGTGGAGGCCTGTGTTTCACATAAGGCAACTATAACCCTAGGACAGCCAAGGCTGCACAGAGAAACCCTGTCTGGAAAAACAACAAAACAAAACAAAAAAAGGAGGGAGGGAGGGAGGGAGGGAGGGAGGGAGGGAGGAAGGGAGGGAGAGAGAGAGAGAGAGAGAGAGAGAGAGAGAGAGAGAGAGAGAGAGAGAGAGAGGTACCGCAAGAGAGAGATTTGTGGAGTGTCATCAGTCAGGAGATAGAATTTTGCTTTTCTGGCCCTCCCACTGTCTCTGCCTGGAAATACCTGGTTCTGCTTCTTTGAACTGTTCTTTGAACATCCCTCGTCTGCTGTTCAGTTTTTTCCTTCTGACTCTCTGGGAGAAAGGAAGTCACAATGTCAACGAAGATTCTCCCCAAGGCAAGCAAAAACACGATCACACACTAGCCCTTCCGTTTGAGGATCTTTTCTTGTGTTAGCTCTGTTATGCCAGATGGTTTCCTTTTTTTTTCTTTTTTCTTTTTCCTTTTTTTTTTTTTTTTTAAATCCTAAGTGAATTCTGCATGGTCAGGTATTGCCATCTTTGCAGAGAATTTTCTTTGCCTAATGTCCTATCTGATGGGCCATTCTGTGTATTATATGCTACATAATCTCCACAAATGCATACTGTGGTCCATAAAACTGCCATACTGTTTTCAGAAACTAGTAATTCACAAAGTAAACCTGAGACAGTGCTGTTAATAAACACAAATTGCAAACAAGACGGTAGTACGGGGAACAATGCACTCATTTAGGAGTAATAAAGCCTTTGATCCTACTTTGAAGGAAAGAGTCTATGTTTAAACTGCCCATTCAGGGACAGCCAGATGCCCGTAAAGAGCCCTGCTTTGCTTTGATAGAAAATCACCGAGGCCTGTCTAGCAGGTCTGGTTTGTAAACAGATTAGTTAAGGGCTCATCAGGACTGATTTGCATAGGATTCGGTGAGCCCCAGCCGCTTTTTCAACCTTAATCACCAATGCCAGTTTCAGATTGGAAAGAATGCCATTTATTTACTTGTATTTGTTAGCTAGAAATCTTAGATGATTACCTTGTGGAAGGGGAAAGAATATGTATATGAAATAAAACCATTGTGTCTCCCCCCAGTTAATGGGAAAATGATGACGGAAGACTCATTTGGCTTGCAGGAAACAGTGAGGCAAACAGGAGTTACACAAGGGTTACCTGGTCACACACAAGGGCTTTCTTCCATTCCCATTGTTTGAGAAGGAAAGGGGGATTCATCTGAATTGTAATGGGAAAAGCAAACTACAGACTTGGAGTCCTGCTGTGTTGGAAAGGCCAGAGACCCTGTGGTGCTAAATCCAGACAAACCTTCATGGCATGCACAGCAAAAAAGTGGACATATCATACTGTTCACCTTACTAATCTTTCACCTTTCTTTGTTGGTTTTGAGCCAGGGTCTTCTATGTAGCCCCGGTGTTAATCCAAAAGATGTATGGAGGGAGACTGCCTACCAAACCAAATCATCATGAACAAATTAATTAAAGCAAGGAATTAATTAAAGCAAGGTTGTTTTTGTGGACAGGGGATGTCTTTCCCTAAAAGTGGGGTTCAAGAGATCAGCATTGTAAGAAAGACAAGGAAGGCTTTAATAGCTCAGAGGTAGGTGGGCAAAATGGGCAAGGTTAGAGAAGCAGAACAAAAGGTACCAAGTTCGTCATAAAATCCTCCTGAAACAAAGACACGACAGCAAGGTGGGCACAGGGTAGTCATGACAACCTTTGAAACAAAGGTAGGGTTGCAAAATGGTTACAATACCTTTTTGAAATGAAGATATGGTTGGCATTTCCTGGAACAGGCATTACAAAAGCATTTGTAGTTAAGGTTATAGGTGGGGCATAGCCCAATCCTTGAGAAACAGGTTTAATCATAACAGGGATGAACCTAGTTTATCTTTACTATAAGACAGCTTTTAAGCCTAAAATGGAGTCAGGCTGGTTCATCACAAGCTAACCCTGAACTCAACAATCTTCCTGCCTCTATCTTCCAAGTACTGGGGTTACTGGTGTGTGTATGTCACTGCTCACACATGCTTGTAATATTGACTTTTTAGACTAATTGATAATCTTCCCATCAGTAACTAAGAAAAATCTCCCCTTGAGTTTTGAAATTAAAAAAAAAAATCAAATGAAAACTGGTATAGAGTGTGTTCTATAAATAGTAACCATCACCCCTAGGAAAAATGGGTCATGAGAATCTTCTGTCAAGGAAACACGAAGAGGTCCTGGGCTGGGGAATAAATAGCTTTGCAGTTCCTATGCTGATGCCTTCTCTGATACCACCTTTTCTTAGTAGGAGAAGTTTTCCATAGCTTACCTTTCTAGATTCTCTGTTGTAGGCCTATCCCTGCTTCTTACAAGTAAACTGCCCTTGCCTGGGACAAGCTCTCTAGGTGAGTACTTCCAGAAAAGTTGCCACTTACCTTCTCAGGAATCTCAACACATAGCATCACCCACATCTTCACCACAGGAGACCGTGAGGCAGATGGGAGCTCCAATAGTGCAGGGACAATGGTCTTGTTACCTCTGATTTGTATTTGATTTTTTTTGTTTTGTTTTTTTTGTTTTTCATTCTCCTTTTGTGTCACTAGGAAAAAGAGCCATAGCCAAGGTGGCCATGAGTTGGTGGCACTGAGAAGAAGTGGCTGGATGGAAAGGATGAGGCAGCTTGACACGTTCTTCAGAAGTGTGAGGTTGACCAGCTCTAAGGAAGCCTCACGCCAGTGTCTGGAAGTGGCCTTTGAGAAGGAATAAGGCTGCTGCTTCAGGATAATTCCCTCCAAATGTCCGGTTACTGGGCAAGGCTGGTAGTGTGGTCTCTGACCTATGATGGGTCTTCAGTAAGTGTTCCCACTGTCGTTGTGACCGCATCTGAATACTGGCAGGTGGAGTCTGCCTAGAGTCACGGTCCCATATGATGTTGTCCTGGCCCAGCTCAAAAACAGAATCCACAGTGACAGGACAAAGACTTTGCTTCACCTTGTCTTCTGAAGTTAATATAGATGAATAATTATGAGAGATTAGGTCAGTGGTTCTCAACCTAGGAGTTAAATGACCCTTTTACAGAGAGTTGCCTAAGGCCAATGGAAACATAGATATTGGTATTATGATTCATAACAGCAGAAAATTACAGTTATGAAGTAGCAATGAATATAATTTTACAGTTGGGGGTCATTACAAGATGAGGAACTGTATTAAAGGGCTACACCATTAGGAATGTTGACAACCATCACACTGGACGTTAGAGAGTCTCCTGGATAGGTGGGTAGGAAGAAGGGCTAGGTAATAAAGGTAATAAAGATGCCTAGCTTTTTCCTCAACTTCCTGACTTGAGACAGAAAGCCTGGCAGCATTTATCTCCCACCACTGCTGTTGGACTGGCTGAATCAGGACATGTCACTTAGTTCTAGGCCAATCAATCATCCTGTCTGTCTTCAACATGACCAACCCTAAGATGGGGGAAAAACTGTTCAAGACTTTAAAACCACCTGGCCTGTGAGAAGAGACTGGAACTTTTGGCTTTCCAAGGACTCTCTGCCTCCCAGAGGGTAGTTTTCTCCATGTCAGCTGATCATGTGTGTTTCCTCACACCCAGCAAACATTTCTTACCTGCTGATTCTTGTTACGGTGGAAGCTTCACCTCAGTTGCTGGCATCCATACATCCAGAGAGTCTGGGGTACTATAGTGCAGGCTTCACCCAAGCCCCCTCCCCCATCTCCCTCCAAACCCTGCTGCATCTAAGAAAGCCCTCCAAATAATGACCTCCCCCTCCCCCAGAGATGCTCAAGACCTCTCTCCCACAGGATATTTAAACTGACCCCCAAAAACCAGACTCATGGTTTTCCCTGTCTCCTCTCTGAGGGCAAGAAAGCCATGCAAGAGTGTTGTATCCATTAAACATGGGCTTTTTCTAATTTGGTTGCTATGGTCTGATTTGGATTGCTGTATTGGCGGAGAGGCTTATCAGAGTGTAGAAACTTTTCAGTTCCCCTGAGATTTCATTGCTACTACCCGTTGTACTTCAGACTTCTCCTGCCTTTTAATTATTTACCGGCAAAGAAAATGAACCCAATCAAGGCTGTACCATTTCTATACTTTATCAGCCATATAGATGGCAGGGATCTCAGTGACGTCCATAGAAGTAAGAACTTTTGACAAAATCCATGCTAGAAGTCTTGAAGGAACTTTAAATAGAAGGAACATATCTCAACCTTTTAGAGCAATGTTAGAGAATATGCCTATATCCCATATTCTATACTAAAGGCAGAGAAACAAAGAAGTGATGGCAGGGTGTGGCCCACAGGGCACTTGGAAGAAAACATGCATTGCATGACACAGGTCTGTTGCATAGTGAGTGCTCTGGGAGAGAGGGGAGCTTTTATTGTGGGTGGTTGTTAACCAGGGTGTGGTGAAGCCTGCTATTCCCTCAAGTGCATAGGACACTTGAGGGTCTTCCAATTCACTTCCTTCTGTCCCAAGTAGTTGCTAAAGCCATTTACAGTTGTGAAAGCTGTGATCAACCTACTTGAAGGAGTAAAAGGCTGGGGAAGGGGTGGGGGTGGGGAGCGAGCTCCTAATTTATCCCAGGCAATAAATACCGGCAAATACTACTCTAAAAGAGCCATCACAGAGAGCTCAACCTAGATGTCATGAACACAAAACATTTGTTATTATTTCTCCCTTAGGATGACCAAGCTTTAGTGCTTTGGTTCTTATATGACTCTCCGGATTTCTTCAGGTCAGATCAGGGTTGACTCTGCTGCACAGTACTGTGTCCTTTATCTTCTATTTCCCACCTCCCTGTTAGCTCTACCCCACAGGGGCTCTTCTGAGGGTACCCTGCCATCTTATAGTTAGAATGGGAAGATGTTTGCAAGGAAAATAGATGTTAACGTTTGCACTCAAGAGTCGCCTCCTCATTTGAACACATCTGGGTCTTCAGGGAGAGGTTTCAGCCACAGTGGAAAGCAGCTCGCTGGAAATTGCCTTTCAGGAAGCCCACAGGTGGATTTAGAATGGCTACCAGGGTCCAAAGATTCATCCACCAGCTGCTGAAGCCTAACCCTTTCTTCTGAGAGTCAAAGAAATTAGCACAAACCAAACTCATTGGGGGGGGATGCCATTTTTTAAAATCTATTTGTTGATATCTGAGGATATATTTATTTAAACACCTAAGAGTTCTGTTCTAGGGGAAAAGAAAAAAGAAAAGATTGCCTTATGATACTGCAGGCTCCTTAAGCTTCAGAAGTCTGATCAGGTTGCTTTGAGCATCTGCCTCTATTGTCTTTCTAAATGTCACAGGGTGGGAAAACACTGAGCGGCATCACTTTGTTTTACCTCTTTGCTGTCTCCTTTTTTGGGCAGATTATTAATTTGCTCTCATTGCATTGGCTTTTTGTTGTTGCTGCTGTTTTATTTGTTATTTTCCATTTCCAGATGAACATCAGGGTTACTTATGTGTCAACAAACCTCTTGCTCTTGAATCTGGGGACAAGTGGCCTGGCATCACCTAGGAGCATGCTGGTTCAGAGTCTTCTATGGGTACAACCCAGTCCCCAGAAGTCCCTGACAGCTCTGGCTCAGGCCTCTCCTCCCTCTCCAAATCCTGCCCCTTCTCAGAAAGCTGGCTAAGCAGCAGCTCCTCCCCAGAGCTGCTCAAGGCTGTGCCTACAGAGAATTTAAGCTCTAGTCCCTCGACCTGCCATGTGGTTTCTCCTCCTTCCTCCCCTGCCTCACTTCTGGGGTCTTGAGAGTCACCTGACAGTGTTTGGCTCATTAAACCTGGACTTTTAATCTGGCTTCATCTGGCTTATTGCCTTGGCAAAGAAACCCACTACTGGGGATCCAAAAATACTTACCATCCCCTTCAGGGTGGGTGCTGAAGACAGCTGGGTTCTGACCACATTCAGCTAGTGTGTGCAGAGATCAGCTTCAGGGACTTGGCAGGCTTCTGTTTGGAGAGGTGTACTTGAGTGGTAAGAGGAACCAAACAAAAATCAGAAACCTGAAGATGCAGAAATTTGCTGATGGGCTAAACAAGGATCAGAACAGGATTCAGAAAGCAAGACTTTAGGCAGCTGTAAGGACTGGCTGTCTTCTGTATGCATCTTTTCTCCCCGAGTCTGCCCCACTCTCCTCCTGTCTTAGTTACTTTCTATTGCTAGGATAGCACACCATAACCTAAAGCAACTTGAGAAGGAAAAAGTTTATTTGCTTTACAGGTTATATATCCCATCACCAGGGGAAGCCAAAACAGGAACTCAAGGCAGGAACCAAGAGGCAGGAACTGAAGCAGAAACCATGGAGAAACACTGCTTACTGGCTGGTTCCTCCTTTCTTAGACAACTCAGTATCACCTTTCCAGAGATGGCTCTGCCTGTAGTGTGCTGGACCTTCATAAATCAACAATAATAAATCATAAATCAATAGACTTGCCTATCAATAGTCTGAGGAAGGTGAGTCCTTGGATGATGGTCCCTCTTTCCAGGTGACCCTAGCTTGTGTCAAGTTAACACAAGCAAACCAATGACCAGCATGCTCTCCTCTGCCTGGAACCCCAGGGCTTCTGCTACCTTGTAGCTATAGCTACGGGCCCTGCCATCACTTTCTTCCATCATTATTTCCTTTTGGCTTCAGCATGCATCAATGCCTGACTTCCTTGCTATTTTCAAACCAAATTCTCAAGATCTGGGATCTGGGTTATACACTCCACATCCTCACATTCTACCAGGCCAGCTCAGGATCAGACTCAAATCTGCTGAGTGATATGCAAATGAGCTGCACAACAACCATCACCCATCAAGAAGGAGGTAACAGGCCCAAGAGGAGGGCAAGCACCAGCAAATGTGAGCACAGCTTATAGGAAACCTCAGATGAAACCCAGCAGCATTTGGAAGAAAGCTCTTGTCTGGTTCTTCATTTGGACCAAGGGAATTGAAAGGTTTGTAAATTTGTTTACCACCAGATCTGTGCTAGGGCAGGAAGGAGAGAAAGGTGAATGAAACATTTATTATTGTTGTTTTTGTTGTCACTATTACCATTATTGTTTTGAAATAACATCTTGCTACATAGCCCAGGATAGATTCCTCCTGCCTCAGCCTCCCCAGGACTTGGATTAAAGCACATGTCACCATGCCCAGCCTCTGAACAGTCAGTTAATCTTAGGAAGTTTTAAGACACAGACATACCCATGCAGGAGCATGTGGAGAGAAAATCTAACTGGTAGAAATTCTGTGTTGCTAACTATTAGACGCTGGGCCTCCGTTGTAACTCCTTACAGCACTGTGTAGCATAGCTGAGTTTATGAAGCCTGGGAGAAGCTGTTTAAAAGTTATTACTGAGGGTCAGTTCAATGGCTCAGTGAGTAAAGGTGCTTGAGGCCAAGTCTGACAGCCTGAGCTTGATCCCTGGGCTCCAGCTCAGGAATGAGAGCACTGACTTGGGCAAGTTGTGCCTGACATTCATGCACGCATGCATGCACACACGTGCACACACGTGCACACACACACACACACACACACACACACACACTCGTGTTTTAAAATTACCAAAAGGTTTTAAATTCTTAAGAATTTCAAGGATTTGAACATTTCTAGAAGATTATAGACCCAAGGACTACCATAATGGAAACCTGAGCCTGGGCTCCCAGGCTCTTCCTACAACTCGCTGCGTGGCTGAAAGCGGGGTGAACACGATTTTCAGGTCGCTCTCCTGTGGCCTTGTTTCCTCCTGTCCTTTCCCTTGTGACCCAGTGGCCTTTCCTGGAGAGGGTGGATCCCCAGCCCTGCACCTGCATTCAGAGGCTGCCTGTGGCTGGCCAAGCGCCACCTCTTGTCCCTCTTTTTGCAGTCTCTCTCTTGACTTCCTTTGCGGCCTGCCCGGCTTCCCCATCCCACCTAGGATCTCCTCCAGTCTCCATCGGCCAAAACCTTTCCCAATCCAGTTACATCTCTGGCTTCCCCGAAGGGGCTTGGGCCTGGTACTGATTCTTAGTGCAATTGCAACTCTTGTACTGTTTCCTTCTCTCTCTCCCCACCATGCCATTCATCTACCATTAGGTTGGAGTCACTTAAGAATGAAAATGGTAGCAGCATAAAAAGGTGAAGCAAAATACGTGGACCCAGATTTCTGCTAAAGTTCATATGGCCATTGGGCCAAAGTCACTTAACCTCTCTCAGCCTCGGTTTCTAGATCTGTAAAGGGATCCTGTAGATCTCAGGGGCTTGTGAGGAGGCTCAACCAGGTCCATGGAGCTAACATGCTCCATGACCCAGTAGCTGTTCTGGCGATTGCTGTCAATGCTTGTTCCAAAGGCACTGGACAGCACAGGGCTGGAGGCCCCAGGCTCAGCCAACTGCATTACCCATCCCTATTCATCCAGGCCTTTGTGAGCGCTGCTAATGGGCAAGACGATGAATGGGAATGACTTTTGTATCATGCCTCTCCCGAGCTGTCTCCTGAAGGGAGTGCTAAGAGCAATGAAATGGCCAAAGGGTGGGTCATCAGGGGAGGCGAGGGGAACTGAGCTCGCCCTAACTAAGCAGTCGGGCAGGGAGTCCTGTGCCCAGTGCCTGCCCCATTTGGTCCCAGAAGGAAGGGAAAGCCTTTGCAGGGTCTGCAGTCTTGTATCTGGCTCCTGGGGAGCTGTGGAAAGCCTTTGCCATACCTGTCCTCACTGTTCTCCTATGTGCTCTTGCTCTTGAGAAGTTTTTACTCATCACCTTGACAGAAATACTAAGCCACAGAATGTTTCTGGCAAACAACAACCTGGGAGTCCATCAGCCATGAACTGACTCAAAGCCTTCCATTCTAAGCTAGTGGCCAGACCTGCTGGTCCAGGATAGGCGGGCCCAGGATAGGCGGGCCCGGGATGCCGACTGCTTCCCAAAGCACAAGGATGGTGGAGATGCTGCCTTGCTTGTGAGATGAACAGGGCAGACTCTTACAATCCTTCTTCACCAATACCATGCTGCTTGGTGAGCCCCAGGGAACACTAGCTACCATTGCCAGCAACTCATCCCCAGGGGCAAAGAGATCCTCTCGAACCTGGATGCTCTTGAGAAGCACCTGCTGCCAACCTTGTAAGGTGCTTGTGTGATATTCAAATGAGCCCTTTCCCGGCACTTAGAGCTACAGTCTATCAAATTCATATAGGCCTAATAAAACTTCAGCACGAGCTGAAGTGACAGTCTGAAACACTCCATGCAGCTGCCTTTACGTTGCTGCGATTCCACTAACATAGAAGCAGAGAGTATCTTTCAGGAGGAAAGTATGCTTGTTCATGGGGCATAGAAGTAGGCAGGAGAGGATATGACACGCTTTGGGAAGTCATGAACTGAGCCTGATGCCAACAGAGCTTCAGATGATGCTCACTGCCATGTCACCTGAGGTGGACAGCTTGTGGCCACACACTGCAAGCTCGGAAGAAGAAGGTTTTTTTTTTTTTAAATATCAAAAGAAAAAAAAAAACTTCTTCTAAAAAGCAACATTCTATTGATTTAAGTCAGGATATTTATAATACTGAATTTAAAGGAAAACTAAGAGCTTCATGTTTCCCCAAGGATTAGGTAGAAAAAAGTAGTTACAAACTTTCAGGTGGGAGAAAAAAATGTGTGCTTAGAAGTTTGTACAAATGTCCTGAATTTACTGTCATCTGCCAGAAGCTCTCGACTTCCAAGCATGTTTCTCGATGTTTTACTTAGAGCTGTCCGTGAGGCTGACATAGAAAGAGTGGTTCACCAGAAAGACACTGGGGCCTCGGAGGCCCTGACACTGTTGGTTTTTTGGAAGACAAATTCGAGTTCAGACTGTGAGTCAGAATTTATTAGGGCCAAAAAACCAGAGCAGCATGCTCTAATGCAATGGTGCTGGGCTTTAGTGTGCAGTAGTCACCACCTACAGGGGCTGAGAGTCGCTGCGTTTCCGTTCAGGAGGTCAGAGTGTACGGGGAACGGGCCAACTAAAGAGACACAGCCCGAGCAGAGCCAAAGAAACTCACTTTGGCCCTACAACCAGATCCAAAGGAATGCACCCTGACCTTGAAACCAGTGCCAAAGAAACACACTCTGCCCCTGAAATCAGAGCCAGTGAAAGAAATACACTCTGGTCCTAAAATCAGAGCCAAAAGGCTAAAAAGGACCAGTGAAAGAAACACACTTTGGCCCTGAAACCAGAGCCAAATCTGACCCTAAACCTGTGCAGAAATCCCTAAGCTGGAAATCTAGCCAGTCTGAGCTCAGGGATTGAAATCTGACCAATCCCCACCCTGGAAATCTCCCTGGGAAAACTCCACCCCCTAAGAAGCTGCATATAGCCCCCACCCCTACCCCACACACCGTGTCTGTTCAGCCTGTGGCTGTTGGGGCTGCAGGGATGTTCTCTGCCACTCTCCTGGATTCTTGACTCCCAATAAATCTCTTGAATGAGGTTTGGGTGAGAAACTTTCGCTGGAGAAGAGATACAGAGACAACCGAAGCAGGGTAGAGCTGAAACACTTTTACCAGGGAAACCTTCCCTTGGCAAAGAGAAGTTGTTACACTCCACTCTCCGGAGGACCAGAGCCGAACTGTAACAACTTCGCCCAGGAAACCCTCTCCTGCCCGAGCAGAGCTGATACACTGGGAAAGCCTTTCCCTGAAGCAGGGCTGTAAGCTGCTATGCTTACTGTGACCTGTGGTGTTCCTTGGCTCCCGAGTGCCAGAGAACACCTTTCCATCCAAGCTGTAACACTCAATGTTCTTTGGCTCCCGAGTGCCAGAGTCCCTGTCCATCCCCCAGAACCGTCAAAACGCTTATACCTAGCAGAGACTGAAAAGTTGTTTCTAATTTTCAGGTGAAGCTAACACTGTAGGTCTGGGACCCACTGGACTTTAACATGAAAAAGGACAGGGTATACCGACTCTGGCAGTTACAGAGGTCTACACTGCATGGATAGGGAACCATGCCAACATGCTGGGGGAATTCTGAGCGGTTTGAACCTGGGCAGGCCCTGTGCATGCTGCCATTGTCTCTGTAAGTTCATGTGTGTATAGCCCTATTGTGTCTGGAAGACATTGTCTCCTCCCAGTTATCTACCACCTTTGGCTCATAAAATCCTTTTGACTCATAGACCCCTGACCCCCCGAGGAGAGGGGTTTGATGAGGATTCCCCATTTAGGACTGAGTGCTCCAAGGTCTCTGTGTGTTACCTAGTTATGGGTCTGTGTGTTAGTTCCTGTCTACTGCAAAAGGAAGCTTCTCTGATGATGGCTGAGTAAGGCACTGACCTGAGTCCCAGCCTGGCTGCCAGGCCTAGATAACTCCTGGTTCTGTGAAAGCTTTTTGGTACCCATGAGTCAAGCAGGTGGCCAAATGTTGCTAACTCACATGGGCTTCATGGTGCAGAAAACCCAGTATATCTGGTAGACCTTTAGAAAGCAAGAGCCACCCACAGCGCTCTGCCCTCCAAAAGCCTACAATGCCCTACCCTCCAAATAGCAGGACACGGAGGCATTGACAAGGTGCTGTGACTCCTGCCAGGACCCGGCTGTGTTCATCAGAACCCTGCGGAGGGAAACACTATTCGAGAATGCCATCCCAGCCTCTCTCCTCCAAAGACTGCTCTTAAACCAGCTCAAACAGAAAAATAATAACTGTGATAGGCTTGACCTTTGAAAAAAGAAACATTAGGTCCTCTTTCTTGCTAAGAAATTCAGTGCTAGCAACGAGATTCTGTGAGTCCCTGACAGAAGGGCTAGTAGCTACAGCCCTTGCCAGAAAGAGTGAGAGAAAAGCAAGAGGCAGATAAAAATATTAATCACAATTATTTACATTAAATATGAATACCTATATTTGAAGCATTGAAGAAATGTCAATAGCTTTGCTTTCCAGACCTTCCTGGGTCTTTGGTGTGTAGCATTATAGATCCTATTTTCCTTTTCCCTGGTGTTGGAATTAGATCAGGTATGACCTACTGTTTGACTTTTATCCCTCGAGGAGGAAGAGGCGGAGTAGCTTGCACGCTGAGCAACTTCAGGAATATCTTGATCCTCATTTGCCAGGTTGATTTCTGACCAGTAAGAAACTGGAGTCCTCTAAGTGGTTAAAACATGGCAGATATAATCTACGACCATCTGTCCCAGGCAGCTCCACTTTCCTGCAGTTGTGCCTGGAGGCTCTATTGAGAGTCAAAGGAAGGAAGAATAACCAACCCAATGGTAACGATGAGAAACAGTGGTAAACTATCGGAGAGTAAGGATAAATGTCATAGGGCCCCTTAAAACTGAATTTCAGGCCTGGCAGTGGTGGTGCATGCCTTTAATTCCAGCACTTGGGAGGCAGAGGCAGGCAGGTCTCTCCAAATTCAAGGCCAGCCTGGTCTATAGATTGGCAGTCAGGACTGTTACACAAAGAAACTGTCTCAAAAGAGAAAGAAAGAAGATGCCGAATTTCAGGATAGGTGACAGCTTTCTGCTTTTTGTGGTGGTAGACTGGGACTGTTCTATCAGCTTACCTGTTGAGAACAATTAGAAAAGCTGGACAAAACGGTATGTAAAAGTGTCCTTGAGGCGTTAGAGATCTACTAAGTCAGGCAAGAATTAACAGGTTAAAATTTGGGAGAAGATACAAATAGAGAGTCTTGGAAAGCCGTGCAATTAGGAGTGTTTCTGCGGGTTCCAGAAGAGATAGCTAGGGGCTGAGGAGGGAAGTGGGGCTCTGGCAGCTTTGGAGGCCATGAGGAACTAGAGCCTGGAGTCCAGCGCTTTAGTAATGCATGGTAATGCCGCTAAACCTCCCTGCCTGGAATCACAATGAACCAGAAAGAAACCAACTTTCAGAAGGACCAAATTCAGCCTTCTCATTCCCAGATTTGAACAACTGAGTATTTTTCACTACTCTCCATAGCCAGTTTAGGCATCTGAGCAAATCAAGCTTTCCAGGCACACAAGGAAAAACCAACCAACAAGCAAGCAAAAACCAAACCCGAGCAACCACAAATGAAGATTGTAAAAAACAACAGAGCCATAGGGAATTCAGACAGCAAAGGCGCTGACACAACTTAACCGTGCTTTCTGTGCTCAAAACTGAATAGATAATACTGAGTTGATTTCGGTAGGGAAAAGTCAAATGGGGACACTGAGAGTTCAGTCACTAAGTAGAGAACTCATTGAGCCAGGCCTGCAAGAGTGTATGTTTGATCTTATCACTGAAAGACAGAGGCAGGTGTGTTTCTTTGAAGTTAAGGCTAGCCTGGCCTACATAGAGTTCCTCATAGTTAGACCCTATCTCCAAGTACAAAGTAAAGCACCTCATTGAGTGAGTCTAATAGAAGATTAGACTTAGCTAATTAGAAGATCAATGAACCTGAATGATGGGAAAGACAGAATGAGAAAAATTTCAATGAGGTCTCTCCCACCCCCAGAGCTAAGGATTGAACCCAGGGTTCTACCCCTGAGCTGAATCTCTAACGCCATGACAGAGGTCTAACATAACATACACCTGGAATCCCTGAAGTAGAAGAGAGAGACTGAGAAATCAATATCAAAGAGACAGTGGATAAGAGATTTCAAAAACTGAGCCAGGCATCGGTGGAGCATGCCTTTAGTCCCAGCACTCAGGAGGAGAGACAGGTGGATCTCTGTGAGTTCAAGACCAGCCTGGTCTACAAGAGCTAGTTGCAGGTCAGGCTCCAAAACCACAGAGAGTCCCTGTCTGGAAAAACAAACAAACAAACAAAAAGAGTTTTCAAAAAACTGATAAAAGGTACTGAGCCACAAGTTCAAATGCCAAGAAGGACTAGAGAGACCCAGACCTTGAACATCAGAAGAGAGCTGTTCAAAAAACTCTGCACCAGATGAAATGCCACCCCCACGAAGGGCAGATATGCACATTTTAACCCCCAAGTGATGAGTTTATCACCAGTGGACCTTCATTAGAGAAAATAGTAAAGTATGTTCTTTACATAGAAGGAAAATGGTTAAAGACCCTAATGGGGGATGAAAAAGGAATAGAGAGCATTGAATGTAGTATAGGGGATGCAAACACCAAGTGGGATTTGATTTGTGGCATTTATGACATCTCTACAATTAAAACGCACAGCAATAGCATCATATAAGGAGAAGAGCATTGTTGGGTGATGGTAAAAAGTACAGTGCACCATCCGGCTTTTATCAAGAATGTACCAAACAGAAATAGAGAGTAGGTTGGTTTTGACTGTCAGTGTGATGCAATCCAGAGTCACCTGGGAAAAGTCTGGATGGGGGATAGTCCAGGTCAGCTTGTCCTGTGGGCATATCTGTGGGATACCCACCCTGAATGTAGGTGGTACCAGTTGGTGGGCTGTACTCCAAACTCAAGGGTGTAGGTGGCACACACCTTTAATCCCAGTATGTGGGAGGCAAAGGCAATCCCTGACCTCTGTGAGATTGAGCCCAGCCTCAGACATTCCAGTCAATCAATCATTGGTTTAGTTAAAAAAGAAAGAAAGCTAGCCGAGCAAAAGCAGCAAGCAAGAGCACGAAGATTCTCGCCTGTGTTCCTAACTGTGGGCGTGGTTTGCTATAGCTGCCTGAGATCCCATCTCAGCATCTGCTATTGATCGACCTGGAATTCTACGCTATCTAAACCCTTTCCTCCCCTGTGTTGCTTTGTGTCAGGGCTATTTGTCACAGCAACAGAGATGACAAGAACAGGGAGGGCCCGCCAGACTGTCCGCTGTGTTTACAGTTGGATAGATGCATCTAGACATTCCTTCCTTTCCTTCATTTATCTGTCTTAGGGTGACTATTGATACGGAGGAACACCATGACCAAAAACAAGTTGGGGAGGAAAGGGTTAACTTGGCTTACACTTCTACCTCTTAGGCCATCATCATTGAAGGAAGTCAGGACAGGAACTTGAGCGGGGCTGGAAACTGGAGGCAGGAGCTGGTAAAGAGGCCATGGGGGGGGGTGCTGCTCACTGGCTTACTCCCCATGACTTGCTCAGCCTGCTTTCTTATAGAACCCAGGCCCGCCAGTCCAGGGACGGCACCACCCACCATGAGCTGGGCCCTCCTGCATCTATCAATAATTAAGAAAATGCCTAATAGCCTGATCTTATGAAGGCATTTTCTTAATTAAGGTTCCCTCCTCTCAGATGACTTTAGCTTGTGTCAGGGTGACATAAAACTACCCAGCGCATTATCTATATTTAATTTCCCCCCATCTGACATGTGGGAAAGGGGCCATTTCCATCAAAAGAACTCTGCCTTCTAATTTTATGACTTGTCTGTTTCCGTTTTTAGCTCTTATACGATGGAGATAGATGATTAAAAGTTAAATTTGCCATTAATGTGAAGGTTTTTCTCTTACTTAATGTAACCTGGATCTTTTCGGTCATCAAATATAACTTTATAATATTTTAATGCTTGTAGAATAGCCTGTTGTATTATTATTTTATAATTTGTTTAGCCATTTTCTTACTGTTGGGCATTTGGATTCCTTCCAACACTTAGAAGGAATTAAAACTCCCAGTGAACATTCCTTCACGTATTTTTTTTCTTTTTCCTGAGAACTTCTAGCTGTGTAGTGGGGGAGGGTCAAAGAGCCCATAAGATATGAAATTTTAGGATTCATGCTATCAATCGCCCTCCATGGAGGTTAAAACTAGCTGCCTTTTAACTGGCAGTTTAGGAGTGTCCAGGATACCTCATGGCTGTTTTCACAGTGTACAGCCTGTGCCTGTGACAATGCAAAGCTTGCCATCCATGCAGCCGTGGCCACATGTGTAGAATTACTCTCAACAGTACAGTGTCCTGCCACTCTGCAGAAGAAATTCACAACAAACGAGCAGCCTGCTGGCCTGGCTCTGCTGGCCAAGCTTCCAGGAGAAGTGAAACTCAAAGACCCTCAGGTGGCTGACTCATCCAGAGGTGGTGGAGACAGCTGTGCGAAGTAGAGGCCTGCCCTCCTGGCCTGGACCATACGAGCCATTTGGACCGCTGTCTTGCAGAGCTGAGCCAGGTTGGTTTCGTAGATGTCAGAAGATAAGGTGACAGGTTATACTGTCCCAGATAAAAGAAGCCAAAGCAGACGCTGGAGCAGGTACGTGTCTGTTTCCTCAGTGGATAACCCCCCACATAATTATATCTCAGAAATGAGAAGAAACTAGGACTTTTCTGATTTTTATAACATTACAAAAAAGAAAAAAGGAAAGAAAGAAACCACGGCCAATGTGCTAGATAGTCTTGGAATGATAATAAGCCCGAAACTTTCCTCCTCCCTCAGCAGAATAGAATTAGACTCACCTTGTTATACCGTGCACTGCTACCAATTAGAGGGAGAGAGGAAACCGTGCCACCTTCCAGCTGCTCCCCTTTAATCCAGGTAGTGTAAATCCCCATGGACCTTAAGCTAAATCAGCCACCAGATATGGAGAATAAAAACAAACTGTTAATTAGAGGAATTGTAAAGATCACCTTTCCATTGTGTGGGGAAGGAGGGGAGCAGAGAGGATGCTGGACAGGCACCCCATCAAACACACACACACAATGTTGGAGACACCTTCCTTTCTCTCCAGGGGTTTCAAAGCAAAGATTTGTAAAGACTCCAGTGGTGGGGACAGCGCTGCTGTCTTTTTTAAGTCAGGTAGGGACCTCATTAGAGATGGGTGGAAGCAGGTGACCAAGGTCAGTCCCACATAACACCTACTCATGGAGGAGCTGGCATCCTCATCCACGACAGGCATCGGGTGTGGTCATAGAGCATCCCCACACCCAGAAGTATGTCACAGTTCCCTGTGCATACTGCCAGTCTGCCCAGTGTTACCCAAGGGGAACCTTAATGGATTCCAAGGCAGGCGTGGGTGACTGAGGCGGGGAACAAACATGCCAGGCAGATGGAACATAAATGAGAAGTTTTATTAGAAAGGGAAGGGTGGGGGAGGAAAGAGAAAAGAGGTAAAGAGACACAGAGACATAGAACAGAAGGGAAGAGGGAGACATGAAAAGTCCTGTCTGCCTCAAGGGAGCAGCAGGAAAGAGAGGGAAAGAGAATGCAATGGGCGGGGTCTTTCTTTTAAAGGGTCCTTTGCACCTGCACGCTCATCAGGATACCGCCTGAGTGCATTCTGCCAGGTGATAGGGGCAGGCCAGCACAATGCCTGAATCCTTACACCCAGGAAGAGCTGTCCCTCAGTGGAATTCCCATTCATTCCACAACGTCTCTTCTCCATAGGCAGCACAGGAAAAAACGATGGCCAGAGGACAGCAGTGGTGGCCTCTCCACCTGAACAAAACACTGGCAGTAGATGTTAACCCAGTTTCTTTCACTTAGTTGGACTGTGAGAATGTGTCACTGTACTTAAAAACAAACAAACAAACAAACAAAAAAACCAGGAATGGGGGTCAGAAAGTGTATTTTGCATTAACTTTGGGGTTTGTTATTTTCTGAACCCATTAGAGAATGGAGGGACCTGATTCACTCTCTGTTCTGTAAGTTAACCATCCCCAGTTCTTGGATAGTTGGATTGTTCCTTATCTTTTGGAGTTATAAATCAACTTCAGAGAACGTATTTGTGCATATTTTATCTCTGTTGAAATCACGGCATTATAAAACACGGAGCTGTAAAATTCTTGACGGATATTAGGAGAAGACCTTAATGACCTTGAGCATGGCAATGACTTTTAGATACAATACCAAATGCGGGGGCCATGGAAGAAAGAATTTTAATGGACTTCAGTAAAATTAAAAGTTTCTGCTCTGCAAAAGGTGCTGTCAAGAGAATGAAAGACAAGCCATGGTTGCGAAAGTATTTGTAAAATATGTATCTGATAAGATGCTATCACCCCCAAATGTGCAGAGAACACTTAAAACTCAACAGTAAGAAATTATACAGCTTGATTGGAAAATGGACCAAAGGCCTTCAGAGATACTTGACTACAAATATGTCCAGATGACAGACACACAAGTATATGAAAAAAGGTCCACATTATTGCGGTTTAATAAGGGTCAGGATAAACAAATAGGCCGAATAGATGTTTATTAAGGGAGAAACAACTCACAACACAGACAGATGAACACAGCAGTTAAAACTGGATGCTCCTCTCTCCATGTCCCGCCAGAAAGAGAGCGTTCTCTGCCTCCTTCCTAGACCAAGCCCCACAGGTCACTTCCGCCCCTGGCTGCACCCCTCAATGGGTGTGGTCAGTGCCACAGAAGCAGACACAGTGAATATCCCACTACACCACACTATCTATCGTCAGGGAAAGTCACATTAAATCAAGGAGACTCTGCTTAGGATGCTCAAAATCCAGAAAACTGGCAGTACCAAACACTGTCAGAATGTGGAGCACCAGGAATGGCCATTCACTGCTGGTAGGGATGCAAAATGGCACAGCCACTTTGGAGGACAGTTTGGCAGCTTCTCACAAAACGAAACATTTTCTTGCCATATAACGCAGCCATTGTGCTCCTCGGTATTGAGCCAAATGAACTGAGAGCGTTTAGGCTCATAAAAAAAAAAAAATGTGTACACAATTGTGTGTAGCAGCTTGGAAGCAGCCAATGTGTTCTCCAGAAAGTAAGCTGAGAAATAAGCCACGCTACATCTACAGCAGGAGTTGTTATTCTCACTGAAAGGAAATGGGCTACTAAGCTAACAAAGGAAATAGAGGGGCAGCTAACTGGCCCAGCAGGTAGAGCATTGACACTCAAGCTTGATAACCTGATGCTGGGAACGTAAGGGAGAAAGGGAGAACTATTTCTTAAGTTGTCCTCTGACTTCTACAGATGTGCTGTAGCAAGTGCACACATCACACACACACACACACACACACACACACACACACACACACACACACACACACACACACCACACTAAAATTTAAAACATTTTTGGTGGTTGTCTTTTGTTTATTATTTTTGTCCTGGAATCCTCTATGTAGACCAGGCTAGCCTCAATCTCATAGAGAGATGCTTGTGTGTGATGCTCATCTCCTGGAATTAAAGGTGTACATCACCATGCCCAGGCATAAATTTTCTTAAAGAAAAGTGGAGGAAACACGATGCAAATTAGTGAGTAAAAGAAGCTGATTTGAAAAAAGGCCAGGTACTATATGATTCCAACTATTTGACATTCTGGACAAAACAAAATTTTTGCTACAGAGGGGGGAAAAAGATCTGTAATTATCGAGGATTGGTGTAGGGTGATGGGATAAAAAGGTGACAGATGATTTTCAGACAGTAAAATGATTTTGTGTAATATGATGATGATGGATACATGTCATAATTTATTTGCCAAGTCTACAAAATGTGCAGCACCCAGAGTAAGCCCTAGTGTACCGTGGGTGATAATGATAGGTTCAAGCAGTCCACCAATTCTAACAAATGTGTCACTCTGGTGGGGGTCCTGGGAATGAAGATGCCTGGGTGGGCCAAGGGACATCCGTATTTCCTACACAGGCCCATTGTGAATCTAAAACAACTCTAAGAAATCAAGTCTCCTTGAGACAGAATTCTAGGATTAGAATTGCTAGGTCAAAAGGCACGTATGTTGTAAATTTTGACTTCTAAGGTTTTTGCCCATCTGAGAGTATTAAGGGTAAAGTTTAAATTATGATAAGGGGTCATATTATAAAGTTGCATTGAAAAGCATGTCTTAAAGAACTTCACATTTAGTAGGGAGCCTCCACCAGAGCCCCTGATGTGCCACCAGGACTGATGTGCCACCAGGACAGCTCCAGTGCACACTGCTCCAGCCTTAGCACGCCCACAGGTGGAACCTTCATCTCCAGAGTCTGCACCAGGGAGCTGAGCCCAGAGAAGTTAAGTAACTCACCTAAGGCCGGCCACATCTGAGGGGCTGGCCCCTGGCCGTGATTCCAGAGCCCATATCCCAACCTCATGCTGCCCTGCCTACACAGTTGGCACCAACAAGGAACTGAGATTGTGTCCTAAGATTTCTATGGAAGTCTACTACAGCCTTAGCAAACTCAAGCGTGAATAAACCTTGATGACTTGTGGCACAGTCACTGATGCTCCTGCCTGGTCAGGGGCCTTCAGGTCTGGGGTTCTTTCATATGGACTTTGAGGCAGCTGCACCCTTCATTCCCTCCACCCTTCCCCATAACTTCTAGACGCTGGTCTTTAAGGGTTGCACCAATGGCTTCCTGATCCTTAGTTCTGGTTTGGTTTGGCCAAAGGAAGATGGGCTGTGAATCTCGGCTGCCAAGACCGGAGAAAGATCAAAGTATGCATTCTACTTTTCCCTCCTTCCATATTGTGCTCTTCCAATGTCCAAGCATGGGCATCTGCTTCTTGCTTGGGTCTCTACATGCTGGAACTGCTCACGCAAGTAATTGGAAGAACAGCCTTTCCAAGCAGAATCATTGATTGCTTTAGAGTACTTTGTCCCTCTACTGTGCTCTGCCTAACAGGTCTCTGTTTTTCCAAACTGGTGTGCCCATCTTTCCAAGAAGAGCCAGCCATCTTGCTGCATGTCTGACAAGAAAAGGCCGGGTGTTTCCTGGTGCTCACTGCCTCCTCCGAACAGGGGGAAGCCTCACTTGCTTTTGGGCAAAGGTGCCCAAACCTTCCCTTTGCATTGACGTACAACCTAGTCCATGCAAAACTCTAACCTGATGCCTCAGGGGAGTTTCTCTGCCTAATCAGTTCATGGTGGAAGATTGATGCAATAGCAGACCCCACCCTGCGAGGTCTTCTACAATGTCACCTTGACACTCCACCCATTGAGGGGTGGCCTTTTTCTCACACACTTCCTCCTTGTGTCTGAGCTTGAAGTCATGTGACTTCCAAAGTTATGTGTGTAAAGGCCACATGGTTTGAGCTGTTCTTGAACACTCGCTCATAGAGTTCAATCAGGCTGTGAGATGACCAGACCATGTGGAGTGCGGCCCAGTTGAATCACCTATTGTGGTTCAATTGTGAAACATCCTCACCCCAGGCTCCCATGTTTGGACACTAGGAGCTATTTTGGGAGGTGGGGTCTTTTGGATATGCTGGCCAATTTAGGTCTGTAAGGACAGGGCTTGGGGCTGGTTCTTTATTTCTATCTGAATTCTCTGCTTTCTGATGGCAACTGTAACATGTGCTGGACACTTAACGCTCTCGCTGCCACAACCACTAGTCACCCACCCTACCACAGTGCCTTCCCCTGAACTTGACCCAGAATAAATCCACTGTGCTTCATGTTTTTCTCATCAGGGATTCCATTACAGCAACAAAAAGTCAAAATAGAATACCAGCCTTCTACGAATCCCAGCGCCAGCAAGACACCTAGTGAATCCCCAACCTGGGAAGTAGGACTTCTAGCTCCAACTCTTCCTTTAACAGACCAGAATGTCCCAGCTGAGGCCCCAGAGTGGGACAGAGGAGAACAACCATGAGTGCTCTTTCTACTACTGACCCTTGGCTGTGTGGGCACAAATGGGCGCTGTTTTGCACCACAACTCTTGGGGTGGTTTGCTGCTCAGTCCTTGTAGCTGCCCCGAGTATATTCTATGCCCAGCACTATGCAGCCATACAACAATGGAGTCCACTGACTCCTGCAAGAACACACAGCCTCCAAGACACACACCATGACATCCTTTCCCATCTTTACTCTAGAATCTTCGAAGCAGCAGGGATATATCACTCACTCAGTGATTTGAGAGCCATGCGTGTTGGGAGTCTGAAGGACAATAAAGACACAAAATACAAATCCAAATTCTAAAGTATCTTCAGTGGTGCAGGCTTCTAAGTTTTCTTCCCCTTCTTACATGTTCTTCTTTTTTCCAAAAACAAGGTTTTCATTTTATTTGGAGAGAGAGAGACAGGTAGTCCGGGAGAGGTAGAGAGAGTATGTGTGAGTGTGGGCATGTGCATGCCATGGTTCATGCGTGGGATCTGGGCATCAAACGCAAGTCACCAGGCTTGTGTGGGAAGCATGTTTGCCTACATCATCTTGCCAGGTCTAGAAATGCTTCTCATTGACAGCTGTTCATACCTGCACCAGACAAGTAAAAGACAATGTAATTTGCCTCTGCTCATGCCTACTAGCCTAAACCACTCACGCTGCCACTGTGATGGCCACAAGTGTTTAAATATCAGCAAGTCCATGAGGTTTGACCTAAATGTTAACCTCCAATTCCTCAAACACATTTCATTCTTCAGTCTCAACTCAAATATTACCTCTGTCTTTTTATTACTCTTTCGTGGCCCTGCTCAATCGGATTTCTCTGTATCATGTTCTTTCTTGCACGGAATATGTTGTGATTTGTAACTATACAAATGTTTATTATTTAATGTCTGAGATCCTGCATATATTATAAGTTTGATGAGAACTGCTCATCCCTGTGGCCCAGACCCTGCAGGCCCGGGCCTAGCACGTCATAGGCACCCCGTAAACGTCAGTGGAGTTAATGTGTATACAACATGACTCTCCTCATATGCAGACAATGTTTGTGCTCTGTTGCCAGTGTCCTGTATACACTGTGGCCCTTATCATTGTGTCTGGATCAGAGTGTGAGCTCTTAGAGCACTGAATGGTGGCTAGTCTTGACTGCCCATTAGAAACACCTGGGAAGATTTTAGGATAGCCAGAACATCTGCCCTCAAATCCATCAAATCCGTCTACAAGGAATGGAGTCCAAGTATGTGGGGAATTTGCAGAGGTCCCTGCCTAGTGCTGTGTGACACCATGATGCTTTCCTGCTGTTGCCCAGTGGTAGAGTTTTCAACCCAGCATCGTGGTCCCAGCAGCAATGACCTCCTTTGGACATATCAGGTACTGTCAGAATCAAACAAACTTACTGTCATAACCTTTCCACTGACTGTACCAAGGGGTAGCGTCAGCTTCTTCTAGAATGGTAAATCTACCCCCAAATAAAAACATGGAGTCTAAGAAAGTATTGCTGGAAGGCAGGTTTTCAACAGTACTGCCATGTTTCAACCCTTACTATTTTAACTCTCCCCCTCCCATCTTTCCAGCTTCTAGTGTCTTCTATTAGTTTTCAGTTTAAGAGCACCCACCCATCCACCCATCCACTCATTTACCCATCTGTTGAATTGTCTACCCATCTAAGTACTGAGCACCTACTGGGTAACTTTTTCTTCTTATCTACAATCATGTTTTACCCCTTAGGGAGCACAGCAAATAGAAAAAAGTGTGTGCTTGCCAGCTAATTATGTGTCATGTAGCCAGGGACATAAAACATGTCATCAGAATGCAATGAGGAAAACAATTAATTACTGATGTTATAATGGAGAGCTTCATATAAGTGATGTTAATGGAACCCTAATAAATAGAGGTCCCGTTAGGAGGCAGAGGGACAGGTGACAGACACATGATCAAAGATAGAGCCTTCACGATAAACAGTTCTGGCTGTGATAACAATGGCTTAGGCAGCATATGGCTTTTTGTTGCTTGTTTGTTTTGTGGTGCTGAGGACCAAGCCAGGACCCTTTTCATTTATGCTAGATGTGCTCTACACGGAGCTACAACCCAGCCACATGTATTTTATGCCCCCCTTTCTTACTCTGAGTAAGCCTTCAAACCATTAAAAGCCCTGTGCTCATTTCCTAAATACAGAACATGTTCTATATTTGTTCCCCACGTTCATGCACAACTAATTTCATTTTCATAAACTTTATTGATTCTACCAGGCTCTTCACAGCTTCCAATTTAAATGCCTTCTCATCACACCAAAGCTTTATTCTTTCACTTTGTACATACTGTAGTAATTGAATTGCTTACCTTAACGGGACAATAAGGTTTTGTACACTCCACCATTGATGTTGCTGACTTAGCACAGTTTGTCTCACTTTACTGCATTGTTCTTATTAATTTTTCCACCGCCAACTAAGCTGTTTCTCTTGGGAACCGCCTGGAAGGCAGAAAGCCTTATTACCGCCCCACTCTGCTTTACTAAACATGGGTACAATTTTGAATTGGTGTCACCTTCCAATAAATACTAATCAGGAATTATTGGAGTTATTTCTTGTTACATAATGGACAGAGCCAAACCACCGTGGCTTAAGATTACAGTCATTGTTCCCGTCTCCCAATTCTGTGGGTTGGCTGGGCTCCGTGGAGAAGGTCCTCTGCTCCTTGGGGCTTTGGCTAGGACTGTAGCGTCTGGAGGGTCCGCAGGGTTGGAGACTCATAAACATGGCTAGCAGTTGGTGCTTGCTGCCATACCTTAGTTCTCCAGCACATAGCCTGTCACGGCACAGTGTCCAAATTCTAAGCATAAGTGTCCCCAGCCCATGGAACTAGAAACTAGACACAGTGTCACCACTACTATTTTTTACTAGAAGAAACAAGCTACAGGGCCAGCCCAGATTCAAAGCAAAAGGACTGGTAAAGCATTCAGCTGCCCTTAGTTCACTGGGGACATTTCCCATTATATAGATCAGTTCTCTTCTGAGGACACATGTACTGCAAGGCATATCTCTGACATGGCCTAATTGTTTCACCGTCTGCGAGCTCACCAAGTTTCTGCGAGCTCGCCGAGTTTCTCACCTCATAGACTTGCCCTCCCCTCCATGGTTCTTTCCTACCCAGATGGAGAGCAATTCGGCTCGGGAACTGTACCTCTGTGTGATGACAATTGGTAGATGAAAGCGTTCAGCTTGCATTTCTTTTGTCATTTTGGGTAGGGTAGCACTGTATCTTTGTAAACTCTAACTTTAAAAACAAACTCTAAGGCAGGAGGACATATTTAAATAGTTTATTTTTGAGAACAAAGTCTGAGCATAAGCATGATATGCTAATTGTTCTTATCTGATGTTGCTATTAACTTCAAAATAGTTTGCTTTGTGAATCTATTTTATTTATGACTTTATTTATTTTTGTGATACTGGGGATTGAACCCAGAGCCTTATACATCCTGGTCAGGCTTTTTACCACTGAGATACATATATATATATATATATATATATATATATATATATATATATATATCAAAACCTGAGATTAGCACTTAATCATGACACGTATTCAAGACAATCTTTTCTATTTATTATTTGATAATTTCATGCATGTATATAATATATTTTGATCGCTTTCAGTCCCACATTACCCTTTCTCATCCTCACGCTACACCTCTTCTTCCCAAAACGTCTTTCAATTACTTTCATGTCTTTTTAATTCTGTGTTTGTGACCCATTGAGTTTAATTGGGGCTGCTTGAAGGATAAACACAGGCAAGTTACCAATGGTTGCAGAGAGAGGTGGGGTACCATGAGCCCTTTCTGCATCCATGGTGGAATGTTGAAGGTCCCAATCTTGCATAGGTAATTAGTTAGTTCATGAATGCAGTGGCCATGTCCAGGAGACATTTTATAGCCCTCCTCTCCATCCTCCATACATCCTTCCAGCCCTTATATATTCTTTCTCTCTCTTCTTCTTGATGTTCCTGATCCTCAGATATTGATGTCCTGTTTGGGACTAAGCATGTAACAGTCACATATTCACCCTCACTTTGCTCAATTATGAGTCTCTACATTAACCGTCACTTCCCATGAACAAAAGTTTGTTTGACCAAAGCTGCATTCTCTAGAGTTTCTTCTCTCTGCCAGTCTTTCACCCCACAGTAGCTGGAGCCCATAATCTTCCTGCCTCAGTTGCTCAAGTATAGGCATTATAAGCATGAACCACCCCAAAGCTGTGCTTTTCCAAGTGCCAAATTTATCATTGTGTTAGTTACTCATTAGTGAGAATAATATACTTGTTACCATATGGTCACATTGACTTGGATCATCCACTCTGTTTACACAAAGATAAATGAAATAGAGTCCCTGCCTTCAAGGGACCCTTGATCTGAAGCAGGAACCGTTGCTGAGCAATGATGGGAGCAACCGTGGCCAAAGGCAGGGGTACAGGACATGGGCAGAGCTTCTTTGAAGAAAACCAGGGAGGGTTTTGCACTATATGAGGACAATGTCAGGGTAAGGACAACAGGGGAGCTGGCCAACATGGCTGAGGCATGTTGAGGGCTGCACTGAATGCTACATTTTTAGGCACCTTGCAAGCAAGGGTGATAAGACAAAAGTTTTAACTGAGTAAGCATCATTGTATGGAGCGACAACACTTGTGTGCTTTGAGTGAGAATGTCCTGCACAGGCTCACATATTTGAACACTTGGTCACCAGGCAGCAGCACTGTTTGAGGAGGTTGTGGCATCTTTGGGAGGTGGAGCTTGGCTGGAGGAAGCTCATCACTGGGGTGGGATCTGGGCATTTATAGTCTCACTCCGCTTCCAGTTCGATCCCTCTGCTCCATGCATGTCTGAGGATGTGAGTTCTCAACATCCTTCTCCCACTACCATGCCGGCCGCTTGCTGCTATGCCTCCCTGACATGATGGATTCTTAGTCTGCTGGAACAGTAGCCCCAAATCAACCCTTCCTTCTGTAAGTCACTTTGGTCAAGGTGTTTTCTCACAGACATAGGAAGGTAACTAATAGAGAAGTTGGTAGCAGAGAGTGGGCTGCTGTTGTGAAGAACCTGATCATGTTGAGGAGGAACGTGGGAGACTTTGGAACTTTGGACTGGAAACGTGATGAGTGCAGAGTGTAGGGGGCTGGTCTATCTGATATGATCTTGGAAGACAGAAGTTTGCATACTATTGAGATGGATGTGCTTTTTAACTTTTACATAAAGAATGAAATATTGGCCAAATGTTTAGAATTGAAGAATATAGAACCACTTCAATTAAAAAAAAATACACCTATGTATTTATCTGTTGGGGGCAGGAAGTCACGTGTGTATCACCCATGCGTGTGAAGGTCAGAGGACAACCTATGGGAGTCAGTTGTTTCTTCTACCATGTAGTCCTGGGAATTAAACTTAGATCATCATTTTTAGCAGCAAGCACCTTTACCCACTGAGCCATCTTACCTGCCCTGTCTTCAATATCTTTCAGAAATTTTAATGTTAAACTGATATAAAGTCAGTATTTTTATTTTGTAATTGTCAATACTGAGGACACTGCTTCACACAATTGCATAATATTGATGTGAGAAGTGTGGTTAAGCTAATTTTAGAAAGTGTTGAAAAAAAATCCTTTCCTAATACCAAGCCAAAATTTATTGAACACATTTTGAATGAAACTCAAACAGTAATTTAAAAATTTTAATTGATTAATTTTTAATAAATAATTCAGTGTGTAAGTACTTTGCCTGCACTCTATTTGTGAACCACGTGTGTACATGGTACCCAGGGAGATCAGGAGAGACCATTATATCTCCTGGGATTTGAGTTACAGATGGTTGTGAACTGCCATGTGAGAGCTGGAGGTCTGCAAGGGAAACAAATGCTCTTAACGGTTGAGCCATCTCTCCAGTCCCTCAAATAGCACTTTACAAGACTAAGCATCTTACAGTGCAACCCAAAGAGATCTCAATGAAATACTTGCATGCTGAGGAACGAGGGTAGAAAACACATTAAAAGTCTTGGTTTCCTACAGCTAGACTATTACGTTTCTACAGGAGCAGGAGACTTTCTATGGACAGTGAAGCCCTGCAGTTGACTCAGCACGGCAGGCTCGAATGTGAGCTGAGGAGCTTTAGTGCCTGTTGGCTTTTCACGATGGGAAGTGGAGCCGGAAGCAAAGTGATGCCTTCAGCACCCGGCTGCAGTCAAGTCACACCCTGCAGCTCATGGCACTCCTGATTCTGAATTCATGTTTGCTCCCTGGACATCAGGAACCTTCTGCTGTTGCCACCGTTTTTTCCCTCCCGTGTTCAGTTACAAGGCTACACCTCACTGTTTAAAGAGGGGAGAGCTGGCTCCCTTCCGGTCTGTGGAGCCCTGTGAATACTTTTACCCTTGTGAGCACTAGGGGGTCTGCAAGAGTTTGTCAGTAGGAAGCCAGGAGCTTTTGATTCCTTTTGATTCCATTTTGAGGTCAGAGCTCACCTTTCAGGAGTTAGTTCTCGCCTTCTACAGTGTGGGTTCCTTGGATGGAGCTCAGCTCTCCAAGGTCAGCAGCAAATCCTTTTACCCACAAAGCTTCTCACTAGTCCAACCTCAATGGTTTTCATTTCCTGAACGGGAGCTTGAAATAGATGGTAGGGGAAGTGTGTCCTCAGTAGCTGCCGCTGGCTAACAATGATGCTTGGTTTCTTCATCTTCTGCGTCAGTCCCTCAGATACCCTTTCTTGCAGATATCGGAAGGGCCTTTGACAGGGCCACAGAAGTTCATGTGTTCTCTGCTGTCCCTTTGCATTCTGTTTTGGAATTTTAATGAAACAGTTTCTGTGTTAAGCCCATGTATTATGAAGCACAGAAGTAACATCAGAGGTGAGACCTTGCTGAAATGATAGAAAACGACTTTGTAGGAGAACAAAGCATAGCCCCAAGCATGTGACCAGGGGCGCAGAAAAGGCAGGACGCCCGTCTGCTGCCGGAAACTTCAAGTGAGAAGCACTTGGAGAAAACAGCTCAGCTGACCCTCGAAAGGCAAGGAGCAGAGGCTGGAGAGATGGCTCGGGGCTGAGGGATTTCTGTTCTTCTGGGGATCAGAGTTCGCTTCCCAGCTCCAAGAAAGAAACTCCTCATGGAGACAATAGATTTCCTGATTTTATCTGTATGAACTGTTCAGAGAAAGTAAATCCTTAGAGACAGAAGGAAGACTAATGGTTACCTGACCCCTTTCTCTCTGTCTCTCTGTCTCTATTTCTCTCTTTCTGTCTGTCTCTCTGTCTCTCTCAATATCTCTGTCCCTGTTGAGGGATGGTGTACACATGTTTAGCAAAGGGTTTGGGGTAGCGAAGGGAGGTGCCTTCTAAGAGGTTTTAGGGTGATAACAATCCAAAGTAGATCGTGGTAATGACTCTGATAATATACCAAAAACCTTTGACTTCTACATTGCAAGTGGGTGAATTATGTAGTATATGCTGATCTCTCAAGATAGCTGTTTTTAAAAAGGAATTCCCTGTAGAGAGGTCGAGAGCATTTCCACACGTTAGTGCTCCCCATCTCCAGTTCCTGATGAACTTGGTGCTCCCCATCTCCAGTTCCTGATGAACTTGGTGCTCCCCATCTCCAGTTCCTGATGAATGAATTGCAAAGGTGGAAGGTGTGGTCTGTTTGGGAGGGAGGGAGGGAACTGCAAGTATGTCTTGCTGGTGAGTCAGCCTGCCTCTACTTCCCAGCGCCCAGCCCAGACTCTCAGTCAAGCCTTCTACTCTGCCCTCCCACTTTATAGTAGGCTGGGAGGTTTTGCATAAAGAATGAGGCAGCATGTAAAAGTAAGCAGTATTCTGCAGCTTGTCTGACCTGGTGCCTTGGGGACATGCATTTGTAAGTTTTACTGAATGTGATAAGCCCATCCAAATGAAGAAGCCCGATTTTCATTTTGTTATCAATTAGTGAAGTAGATACAGTGATGTTTTGCTTCATGGTTTTTCTGTAGAAACAGCAGCCACAACCACCAAGCCAGCTTAAAGAGCTAGCCATTCTGCAGGGTCAGAGCTCTGGAGGCCACCAGGAGAAAAGTCAGCAGCTCTGGCTTCGCTATCTAGGAGGACAATTCCCCTACTGCAAGTGCCACTGGCAGTAGACTCCAGCACTAAGCCAGAAACTCGCTACAGATTAGAAGAGCCTGGCTGACAGTTGAAGTCAGACCATTTTGATTTTTACATAAAGATGGTTAAACATTGTCTTGACAGGTTTATTCTAATTTGGTAAAGGCAATAATTTTATGGGATGGGAACTGTTTCCTTGCAGTCATGATTCCTGCTGTTTCCTTTGCATTTTCTTCTAATTGACAGATTGATGGGCTCTGAAGAATTTGCTTAAAAACTGTTTGCAGAGGGAACAGGGCAAACCAGAGGGGCAGCTCTTCCTCCAGAAAGGGCACTTCTAATAGTATGGGGGAAAGGGACTGCATTTATCCTCAATCTACAAATTATTTCTGGCATATTAATAGACTCTTTGCCTACTTAAATTTAGTTTGTATAAAGGCAGTAAATGTGCTTAACTTAAAAGTCAAGTACTTTCACAAGACTTGTAAAGAAAAACAGCAATCTTTCTCCCTCCATCCCTCCCTCCTTCCCCCTTAATCCTCCATCCTTCCCCTTAGTCCTCCTACCTTCCCACCCGATCCTCCCTCCTCTCCTTCAGCTCCTTTCTCCTTCCCCCTTAATCCTCCCTGCTTTCCCCTTAGCCCTCCCACCCTCCCCTTTAGTCCTCCCTCCCTCCCCTTGAGTCCTCCCTCCTTCCCCTTTAGTCCTCCTTCCCTCCCCTAGAGTCCTCCCTCCTTCCCCTTTAGTCCCCTCCTCCTCCTTCCTTCCCTCAGGGGATTCTTTCACTACACTCTTCCTCCCATAATTTAACCCCTACTACACTGCTGTATTTGTTGAGTTTTCAGTTACAGATGTAGACTAGACTTTTGCCCCATTGTCTTTAGAATTCTTTGCCCTATCTTCTGTATAAAATCCTTAAGATTCCATTTGTTATTGTTCACTAAATTAAAAAGTTTGTTTTGGAGGACCATATTCTCTAGTAACTTCTTGAATATTGATACTTGAAAACTTGTTGCTTACCCATTATAAAGGCTTCTTTTACAAGATACGATTCCACTTTGGAACTTATTTCCCCATACAGAGGAATTGTCTACAGAAAAGCTTGATGTCATACTAATTCATCCCCTCCCCTTTCTTTCCCTCCCTTTCCTCTCTCCCCTTCTCTTTCTCCACCTCACCTCTTCTTTTCTCTCTCCCCTTCTCTCCCTCTTCCCTTTTCTCCAGTTCTCTCCTCTTCTTTCTCCCCTTCTCTCTCCCCACCCCTCCCCTCCCCTCCTCTCCTCTCCTTCTCTTCCCCTCTCTCTCCTTCTCTCTCTCCACCTCACCTCTTCTTTTCTCTCTCCCCTCTCCTCCCCTGCTCTCTCCCTTACCTTTCTTCTCTCTCCCCCTCCCTTCCTCTCCCCTACCCTTTCCTTTTTTTGTCTTTTCTTATCCCTACAACTTTGAATGATAACAGTACTGTTCTTCGTTATTGGCCAGCTTTATTCATTATGGTGAGCCAGCCATTTGACCGCATTCAACGTGAAAACTGTTTTCAAGCAAAAAAAGGTTTTGTATAATTTCTTTGATAATTCTCTGGTTAATTTTGTCTGTTTTGCTTCAGAGTTCAAGCTCTTGAATTGATTCAGTTATTTTCTTTGCTCTGTTTCTTTGCCTAGTTTACTTCCTGTGAGATGGCTACTGTCTAATTGATCTGTTGCATTCAAAATACATGTTGCCCTGTGTCTCGTTGCCTTTGACTTGTTCTCTGGATGCCTTCCTTTCTATTATTTTATTGTTCTTACTCTCTGGGTGTATTAATTTCTATTCCTTGAAATTTTGCTCTGCTCCATGCATTGTTTCTGTGTCTTCTGTGAAGGCTTGCATCATGGCAAAGAGAATTCCAAGTGTAGCCTGAGCTACACATAAACAAAGAGGAGGAACTTGCCATTGAAACTTTCTTCTTTTGAGGTTGGGAGAGGCCACATCACTCTGAGTCTTTGCGTAGCCATACGATGACTTCTCTTTTGGTTGTGAGCCTAGATATTAACAGCTGAGCCCTCTTTCCAGCTCTGACTTCTTTTCTTAAATGTGTTTTGTCCTCTTTCCTTAATTATGTATTTGTTTGGTCAGACTTTAACAAAAATGGGTATTAGTCAAAGTAGTATGCACACATACTTTCTATTGGTGTATTATAAAGCATAGGTGGGGAGACAGAGAGATGTCAATCAATCAGTCATCTTTTTATCTCTCAAGAGATCTTAAACAATTGGTTTATGAAAGTTGGCAAGCCTACACTCTGCCAAGAAAGCTGGCCATCTGGGGCCACAGAAAAGTCGATGCTGCTCTTGAAGTCTGGATGGCCAACATCAGATGGATCTTCTGCGTCTAATTTTACAGGAAGAAAAAGTCAGTTGAGAATGTGGCTCAGCGGACAGAATGAATGAGGCTCTGGGTTCGTTTCCTAGCGTTGCATGCATTGGGTGTGGTGGTGCACACAGAGCACTGAAAAGGTGAGGACAGGGTGTTCAGAAGTTCATCTCTAACTGTGTAGTGAGTTCAAGGCTTGGGCTACACCAGACCTGGCCTTTAATAAGAAAACAATCTGATACTTTTCCTTTTTCTTGAAGCTCCTGGCGTTGCCACTGCCTGAGTCCATAATGGCCCAGCATTTCTATACTGTTCAGTACATAAGATCTGGCCTTCCCACAACTACTGCCTCTGGGTGGATTGTGACACTTCAAACGCACCCTCTCTGCCATCCAATTATCCCAATGCCAGCTTCTTCTCTGGGCAGCGTCCCCTGCCTCATTCTCTCCTGCTTAGAACTTGAGGGTCACCTGTTTGCTAGTTTTGCTGTCAGCACCTTGCTTTCAGAACTGTCAGAATTTTCTGATTATTCCTTCTCATTCACATAGTCTTCTCATCAGCAGACTTCCATGGGGTAGCTACACTGCAGAGACTGTCTTGAGGCCCTGCATGATGAAGCATGTATAATACCGTCATTGTTCAAGGAGCTCACAATCTTCTGTCCGGAAGTGCACCAGACAGCTGCATTCTGTCACCTCAAGTTGGGACTGTGTCTAAGAATCCCCAGAAAGCAGGCAAATATGAACTTGCATCTCAGGAAGCCAGGAAAAGGAAGCAGGACTAAAGAGGGAGGAGCTCAGGTGGGATGTGTTCTCCATGGCAACCTTGAGAGATGCTAAGGAGAGTGGGAAGCAGGGCTTCAGAGTTGGCCCCCAGATGGCCATCATGGCAGACTTCCATGGACCACTCAACAGCTATACAGGTCAACCCAAGAAATAAGGTGACTTTAGCTAAAGCAGCTCTCTTTGGGTGACTAAATCCCTCAGGGCTATCTGTCAGCATCAGTCCTCATGGTTGAAACATTGACAACCTTTACCCCTTTGGACCTGTGGTTAGTATGGTCAGCATCCCAGACCTGTGGATACTGACAATAGTCCTGGACCATAGAAGTAGATGACAAAGCACCAGCTATTGGTTGACTAGGTAACGAGGAAGCATTGAGTTCAGAAGGAGTAAAATGGTCTTTCATTTATTCAGTTTGTTACTTGCTTACCTAGTGGTCAGACTGCATTAAATTGGATATGAAATAAAATCACAGGCTTGTCTCAAACAAGTCCTGTCTGATGGGGTTAGCAAAAAAAGTCAGCAAATGCTGCAGTAGAAGGAAAATCATAAACAGAATTATAGAGTAAAAAATGCATGTTTAAAGAAGTTTTGCAAGATAATAAAATGCCAATTAAAGACAGAATCCATACTGCTTAAACATATTTATTTAAACATTCATTTTCTAGCACATTTTTGTGAAACTGACACAAAAAACACTTCCTTGCTATTTGAGTTTTAAATATTCCAAGCTATTTTTAAAATTGCCAGTCAGTTAGTAACACAAATATAATACAAAAAAACTTGTATCAATTTTCTCATCTTTTTATTTTGCTTTTCAGAGCATGTAAAAGTATATAAATATAGGCATAAGAAAGGTAATGGAATGGAATTTATCAAAACATTAAAAGTGCTTTGAACCCCAGATTCAAATTCTAAAGATTTAAAAATATTTTTTTTCCAAATTTTCTCCAAGTTTGATTGACACATAATCTGAAAGAAATGCAACATGAAAGGGTTGTGGCGAAGAAACACAGCAGCAGGTGAGGGGGAGCTCTCTGGAGACAGTGTCACCTGTGCAGAGCATCACAGGCCCCCAAGGGTCAGCTGAGGAAGGGAAGTGCACGTGGCGGGCACTAGAAGGTCATTTCAAACAGAAAGAACAGAATGGCTGATGACCGAAGGTAGGCGAAGCCTGTCTGGTGAACTTCAAATTCAGAAGTCTTGAATGATCAAAACCGAGTTTGGAAGCCCCAGAAGAGGGCAATGGTGACGGGCTTCAAGGGGACCAGAAGCCTGGAAGCCTGTCAGGTCCCAGCATGTCATGTCACCTATTGCAACTGAAATGCATTCCTGATGAAGTGGTATTGATTAATGGACACTCTTGTGGAACTAAGCAAAATCTGATTTAGCATGAAAAGTGTCATGCTTGACAAAAGTGTTCCTTAGCTTTAGGAAGGTATCCTGGTGATGGTCAGAGCAGTGATATGTTCAATGTAGAGAAATGATATGAAATGATAAAGGCATGAGCACACACACACACACACACACACACACACACACACACCACAACATTCTCTCTCTCAACTCTAGAACCCACATTTAAAAAAGAATAGAAGCAAAGAACCAGCCTAGTCTTGCTTTGCAAACTTTAAAAGTAATAACCAAGATTTGCAGGTAGCCCTTATCCAGAGATCTGAACTCTCTACAGGTCAGTAGCAACATTAACTGTTAGCAGCTTGAGAACACATTAAAGCACATGTCCAGGATCACTGTCTAGGACTGCAGGAATGAGCTTTGCTGAGCACATATCTTGCCTTTGCAGAGCTCAGCACTGCCCATGGTGGCTGTGAGATGTTTGTACACTGTGTGAAGACGTGTTGCTGTGACTGCTGTGATTAAAGCAAAGCAAGCAAACAAACAATCAAACAGAACAACCAATACATGGGCGGGAGGTATAGGTGGGATTTCCTGGGAGAGGGAGGAAGAGAAGGAATGTAGTGTGCAGGGGACACAGAGAGGAAACAGGAGGTGCACGGTGGAAGAGAGGCAACGCCACGTGACAAAACATAGATGACTATAAAGGGGTTCATTTCAGTTATAAGAGCTAGTTAGGAACAAGCCTAAGGCAAAGGCTGAGGTTTCATAATTAATAAGAAGTCTCCATGTCATTATTTGGGAGCTGGCTGGTGGAATAGTAAAAGACTCAATATACATGGTCCTCCGGTGCCAGCCAGGCTTCGACTCAGCGAGGCCCTTAGACCTGCTCTACCCTAAGTCACCATGGACAGCACCATGCTGTCAGCACTCATGTTTGTTTTCTGTTTCCTGTGTATGTGCAGAGCCAGTGGGTGGGTACCCTTAGACATTGGTTTTCCTAGACGCCCCTCGTCCCCAGCCCCACGTGGAGCGCTGCCTAGCTGCCCAGGTGCACTACAGTACTACACAGGTCCAGACCATAGACTGGGTACTCTGAAGCAGAACTTGAAAGACACCCCCCCCTCCCCAGTTACCTCTGGCAGGACCCTCACTTTCCATTATTTTTGCATGCATATCCATTAATTATGCCTTAACTTTGTCAAGTAGTCTGTGGTAGCTGCTGGATATGAGACGACAAGAACTTCCCTCGCAATGACAAGTGGGAGTGTACCTCAGACACTCCCCTGCACACATGCCCTTCTGCTCTCATGGTGGAGCTTCAGCCTCAGCATCCTTTGTACCAGTGAAGATGTTAACAATCCCAAAAAGCACGCCATATGAGCTCTTCAATGGAGAAAGGTAGATAAAGGCAGCTAATGATTGCCAGAAGACTTGGGTGATGGCCAATGTGGAGGATGAAGCAGCCAAAGTGTCTTGTTTCTCAAAAGTTCTGCTGGGGATTTATTGCCTGCCTTCTTCCAGGCAGGGAAGGTTGGCTGTAAGGCTGCCAGCTTGCTCAAATAAAAAGGAGGCTACTGACCAAGTCCAGGGGCATCTCTTGGAAGTTAGGCACAGCTGGTCTTCATGGGACCTGCAGATGGCAGTTGGGAAGCCACTGATTCAGGCAGATTTAAGCTGGACATTAGCCTGAAATTTTGGGTTAGTTTCTATCGGGCCGGCTGTCTGGATGATTGATAGTGATCTAGAGAAAAGGGCATCTAGTCCTGTCCTGTTTCTGACTGGCTCCTCGAAAGCAATAAGACATTTCTAGATTAAAGTTGACTTCAGGGCGTGGCTCAGTGGTTAAAGAGCTGTCTCTGTAAACAAGAGTTCATATCCCCAAATGCATGTAAATGTGGCACCCCACCCTCAATCCTAGCCGTAAAAAAATGGACATGGGATTCCCAGAGCAAGCTGGCAAGGAAGGCTAGCCCTGTTGGTGAGCTCTGGGTTAAATGAAGAGACACTGCTTCAAAAGAAAAGAGGTAGAAACACCATTGAACAAGATTCCCCGTAGCAACATTGGACCTCCACACACATCCATAAATGCACCCCTGTGAACACGTATGCATGTGTATACACCACATAAACACACATAAACACAAGAAGGGGAAAGGAGAAGGACAAGAGAGAGGAAGGGGAGGGAGCAGTAATTGACTTCACTGGGTCCATGCAGGAAATAGTTACACAGTATGTAAAAACACTTAACATATTAGTATTATTTTATCTGGTATTCCCACCCAGGCCCTGGTACATATTAAAAGTTAATCATGTTCGTATTTTTCCCTCAGCCAGACCAACACTGTGTGCTGAATTAATTCAGGTAGAGGAGGAAAGACCAATGGCTTGAACACAGGTTCTTCGCACCCTACTATGAGTCATGATCTCTTGAAAATGGTGGGGAGAGAATTCACTTGGCTCTATTGAACTCTTTTGTAGACATACTGGAATTCCGAGGCTCTGCACAATGACTTTGAGCAAGAGTCAGCGGCGATACAATACAAATGAAGGAGGGGGAGGGGAGGGAAGGGACATTTCAAGGTGACCCGTTATGTGCCAGCTACAGTGGTGGCCTTTAGTATTTTTTATCTCGTGAAGGAAGATGTAATAATGAACAAGGGCAAAATTTGACTTACATTTCTCCAAAAGAGCATGATGCATTTTTGTAAATGGGAAAGGCTTATACGAAGAACCTCAAGCTTTTTAACTTCCAGCATAATTTTTGTGTAAACATAAAATGACAAGAGTTTAAAGATGAGGCATCCCCGGGCACAAGCTTAAGAGTTCTGAATAGAATCAAATCCCCTTATTTATTTTCTCGCCTAAGTGGCATCTCCCTGGGGAACAGCAGTTGCAATTCTTTCTTTCTGTGTAGCAGCGGCTGCAAATTAATGTGCTCGGCCATCAAAACAGCGCTCTGCACCTCTGCCAAGTGTAGTTATCTCATCCAATAATAGGCACAGCCTAGAGACAGCAGAGTTTGAAAGCCAGATCTTAGAAAATCTGGGCAATTAGCCACTCTCTTGCAGAAACGAGCGAGGAAGAACCAGGCTGCAGCAAAACAAAATTTTGTTGTGACAGCTGTTGTTCTAAATAATATTCTCCTTACGCTTTAAACTGAACTCAGTCTACCTGCTACAGCAAGGGCCTGGAGAAGATGGGCATGAGAAAGAAGGTGAAGAATAGGGAAGTCATGAAGAATTAGCGTGTTTGCAGCTTAAAGTTGACTCAAGGTTATGGATGTTAGCTGATAGGTGTGTGTAACCCTAAGGAAAAGTCTGAAATTTATCCTTTGAAAGAATTTTAACATCAAAATAGACTGAAGCATATGAAATGAATGATAGTCTGGGAAGCATCAAATCCTCGCAAAAGCCTGTGGGACCAAGTGAGACCAGCATAAAAATGTATTACCCTTTGTCCATGGGTATATGAGTTAAATTTGCATCACTGTGCCTACAAGATCTGGCAGAGAAGATATAGAAGAGATCACTTATTTTGGCTCACCATTTCAGATGTTGTCAGTCCATCCTGGTGAGGAAGCTATGATGGAGTGACGATAGTAGGAACATGTAGCATGGGACCCTCCCATCATGGTAGATTCAGAAACAGAGGACACAAGGAATCAGAGCCCAGGTACAACCTTCAAAGATCCACCGGTGAAGACACACCACATTAAGCCTCCCCAGCCTCTCCAAATCGCTCCACAATCAAAGAACCAGCATTCAAAACTGGAGCCTGTGAGGGACATTTCCAGCTCAAACAAAAATAGGTTTGTTTTGTTTTATACCTGATGTTGCTGGACTGGGTAGACTCTTTACAGTTTAGCAAATGCCCCATGCGAAAACTGCTGTTCCAGAACAAACATTTCTTGGATCTTAGGGTTGATGCATCTGGAATGATTTTACTTCCAAAAGACTTGGCTCTAACGTGTCTGCTGGAAACAGGAGGTGAACTCACTATAAATACATCTCTGTGGCTTGGTCCGTGAAAACTCCATGAGCCCTCTTAGGAAATCACTGCATCTTTTAGTACTTGTGATAAAGGAGTACAAAACAAACCCATCCTCTGACTCCTTGGGTGTATATGAAATGTGGGCTTACAAGATCTGGAGATCACAGCTTGTGGGGACATGGCATCAGAGACCCAAGATCCAAGGGAGGCGTCCTAGTCTGCCTGGGTGGCTCAGGAACAGTTCCCTGGAAGGTTCCCTGAGCTGCCTGCCTGTATGTTCACAGCCTTCTAGATGTTTATTTCAGGAATAACATTTTACCCAGAGTAGCAGAAGGGAAACTCACCCTCCCCGCACACACACAAATTCCCTTGCAGCTGGGGCTGATACTTCATGCCCTAACTTGTGGGATACATCCTTTTATTGCTGCTGGTAATCCCCTCAATGACACACATGGCTCTAATCTTCATTCTATACACAGACCGTTACATTACCGAGGAAATAGTGCTTTAACTGTGGCTCCACTGAGATAAATCAGGCTAAGCCATCCCTTCTCCCTCATAGTCCTGTCCACTTATCTGAAGCAGAGTCATTTGAAAACAAAGCTCCATTTGAAGTGTGACATCAGGCTCTGGGAGCTGGAGTGAGAGCTCTGCCAGACGAACGAATCGGCTTTAAATGGGGAGGTGGAGATATTGATTTAAAAAAAAAATATTAAATTTTATGAGACTTCAAACAATCTTCATTATTGACTATTTAAAAAAAAACAAACTGGAGTTTCAAGATGTTAGAAAGTTTACTTTTTACAATTTCTGCATTTTTCAATTTTTTTTACAATGAAAATTTGTTACTCTGTAAACAGAAAAGAGGTTTTTGTTTGTTTGTTTGTTTGTTTTTTAAGTACAAGAGAAGAATTTAGAGAGTGATGTGCCTTATAATAAAATTGTGTTAGAGAATACTGGTCAATACATAAAATAATATTACTATGAAAATAATATCAACTTTAACATTTTCATCAGATAGGCATTTGAATGTCACTTTGCTTCTACGAGGTTCGCTTTCCCAGTAACTGAAAGATTTAGCATCCATGGATTTAATAACGTACTCTCTAATTCTCACTGATGTCATAATGTTTCTCCTCAGGGATGGACAAGAAGAGCCCATCGTCTTCGATTCTAGTCTCTGCTTGCAGAAATGGCCTCAATCTTGTTGGAAACAAGAAGTCTAAATAACTCCCAGCTAATGCTACTATGACATTTGGTCAGAGAAGATGTCCCAAGAGAAATGTAAACTCTTTGAAAACATCCTGTTACTAAAACTTGAACACTAAAAATGACAAACGGACTGGAAGCCACAACTTAATTCTAAGCACGCATGAGCTTGGCCGCTGCGAACACATTTTCAACACTTACTATTTTTATGTTCGCTTCCATAGATACCGTGCCTACCATATGAGGGAAATCACCTGACATTTATTACTTACCAAAGAACAGGTTGGAAGCAGTCCGCCTGTTTGCTCTTGGCCTGGAGACAAGCTGGGTGAGTCACCGTGCCCTAGGATGTTGCTTCGACTCATTCACCCTCTCCCAGGCTTGTCCCTGGGGCTCAATTGCAACCATCTGTTAAGAGCTGCTATTCTTCGCTGTCCCCTCTACCCTACCAACTAAAACTCAACTGGTCATGCAAGGACTACAAGAATGGCAGAGCAAAATAACCAGACATTAAACCATACTTAAAGTTTATAAGCCCCAGCTTTGGGGGTCTCAGAAGGTCTGAGGCAAGTGTGGCTGGGATGTGGTCTGAAGTTTTGTTTTTTGTTTTGTTTTTGCCTTCGAGTTGACCCTGTTGATAACTGGACCCAGGCTCCCAGGCAACGAAGGGACATTACTTCTGCACTGCTTACAGTTCAGCTCAATTTGGGAGAATTTGTACAATGTTTTTTTTTTTTTTTTTTTGGCCTGACTGGTCTCTTTATTGGCAGATTTACTCTTTTTGTGTAAGTATGAGGCAAAGGAAGATTAACAGAAGACCTGTAGCATATTGGACACACCTATTTACAATGTATCATGGAGATGTGGGGAGAGAGGACAGGGACCAGGCAACCTTAACTAGAAAGTGACAAGAGATGAGGATTTTTGTGTTTTAGATAATGAATTCTTGTTACAAACCAAAATGGCTAAGTTTTCCTTTGTTTTATTAAAAAAATAAAAGGTGGAAAATTAAGACAAGAAATATATCAGCAATTGTGTCTTAAAAGGTACTGTGCTATAAGATATTAAAGTATATAGTTTTTTTTTTTTTTCCTGCTTTTTCCCCTTCCAAACCCAGGAGGTGAGGAATTGTGGAAGAAACTGGGACCAGGATTACCCCACATGTAGGACAAGCATGGGCAAGATCTGTATTAGGCTATTTTAATCCTCAGCCCCACAGCACTGGATAGCCATAGAACAGCCTGTCAGTAAATACTGGGGGGATAGTGTGGGGTGGGGTGGGATGGGGTGGAGTGGGGTGGGGTGGGGTGGAGTGGAGGAGAGAGGGACTCTGGTTTTTACTGTCCCTTCTATGAGTAGCTACTTAGAGTCTTGATAAGAATTATACATATGGTTTAGGACATCGTGAAGAATTACAGGCTAGTAAGCTGGCCTCGGGTGCCCTCATCTGTTAAATGAGGGAGGAGACCAAGGAAGACCTCTGCATTCCTTCAGGCAAGTTTGCTGTAATGTCTCATCTCATTGACCTGTTTGCTTTAAATAACTCTCAACTTAGATCTCCCCTGAAAAATAATTAATCGAAAGCATTGGTCTGTGCAATGAAGAGGAGCTTTAAATAAAGAGTTATTTAAATAAAGCATGAAAAAGGTCTCTACTATAGACTTCTATCAGGAACATGGCTATTGGCAGTGTTAGTGTTACTGGGGTTTCTCAGCTGTGCATTACCATGCCAGCTTACTCTAGTTCCCTCCTGTGCTGCACAGCTAGAAGGCTGAAAGCTATTGACTCCTTAGTTCTGGATGCAATGTAGGTCATGCAGTGAGAATGGGGAGGACAGAAAAGCAAAGGCTATCTTCCCGCGGTGGTGGTACCTGGTCAACAAGTACTGAGCTCTGTGGCTACCAGCCGGAGCTGCTTTCTGTCAGCTTTGGGAGTGTGGGATAGTGACTGTGGGCACAGCTAGTGTGGTAGCAGTCTAGCTTCTGGTGACTCCCTGAACTCTCTCACAGCTTGCAATGTGGTCTTAAAGTCAATCATCCAACCTAGAGACCTTGCTGACATTCCTCCAGCCTTTCCAATGACTTTGTAGACTTGCTCCCCGTATTTTATCCCGTTCTGTTTAGCATGCCTGAAGCAGTTCCTATATCGAAGGTTAATAATGACCGCCAACTTGACAGGCTCTAGAATCACCTAAGAAACAAGTTCCTGAGTATATCCGTGGAGAAGTTCCTAGGCTAGGGAATTGAGATGGGAAGACCCACTGTTAACTGTGGCCTGATGTTTCAGACTAAATAAACAGAGGATGCAAACTGAATATTAGCATCTGTCATAGTCAGTAAAAAGACACCATTACCATTGGCAACTCATAAAGAAAAACATTTAATTAGTTTTAGAGGTTTAGTCTGCTATCATCATGGTGGGACATGGCAGCATGCAGGAAGACATGGTGCTGGAAAAATAACAGATTCTACATCTTCATCACAGGCAACAGGAAGTGAACTGTGACGGTGGGTGGAGCTTGAGCATAGGAGACCTCAAAGACCGCCTCCACTTAACATACTTCCTCCAACAAGGCCACAACCACTCCTACAAGGCCACACCTCCTAGTGGTGCCACTTCCTATGGGGACATTTTCTTTTAAACCAGCACAACCTCCATCTCTCTCTGGTTCCTCACTGCAGATGCAATGTAACTAGCCACTTCGCTCTTCTGTTGCTGCCTTCTCCTCCCAAAGATGCATAAAAGTAGCTCTGGGAAGTGTTACATAGGAGTCTGGAGGACTTTATTTCGCGTGTTATGCACTCTGAAAACCATCACGCTCATATATTAGAGGATTTTCCCCAAATACACTCCATACTTGCTAGGGATTTTGTTTGGTACCACCCTAAGAGAAAGATACTATCCTTCTAAAAACACATCTCCTGGAAATTTGCATTCAGGCTTGAGATTTAGATAGCACAGTCATATCAAATAACGGAGAAAATGGGTATCCAGAGAATTGGAAGAATATGGAAGAAATAGCATTATTATTTTAATTGAGCATAATTACCTTATTAATCAATGTTTGCATAATACTTGCTAAAGCACTTAGCTGATACATGAATGTATTTGCAATTTAGTTCACCCAGAATATTTCTATTCAGCACTTATATAGCACCTATTGGTTTATGATGATAATATAGTAGATTCATGTTTCTGTTAAGGCTTAAATGAAAGAAGTTGAAAGCCAAGTCCATTATATAACCCCCTTTATATAGAACCTTTTGTCATGAAGAATTCCAAATTGCCTTTCAAAGTACAGTGAAACCCTTTTACAATGAATTCCTGAGGGGACAGATTCAGCAGGGCAGGCTCTGGCAGTCATTGCATGAGTGGAGGATTCAGTGTTATAGGGTTGATGGGAAAGAGACAGAAGTTAAAATCTGATAGCCCTTGGGGAGTCAGGGGGTGTTATTTGCCAAGATGTCTATGGTCCAGAGCAAAGAAAAAAGTTAAACTTTGCTAATCTTGTGATGTAAAGAAAACAGGGCATGAGGAGATGGCTTTTGGGTAGGAGTGTTTGCAGCAGAAGCTATGAGTACCTGAGTTCAAATCCCTGGACCCCAGTAAAGGCATGGGTTCTTGGCTTGCCTGTGGCCCCAGAGCTATGTGGAGCAGAGGCAGGGAGGGTTACTTGAGCTTGTTGTCCACCAGCCTAGCTCGAGTTTCAGAGAGAGAGAGAGAGAGAGAGAGAGAGAGAGAGAGAGAGAGAGAGAGAGACCTGCTGCAAGCGAATAAGGTAGATAATGCTCCTCTGCACACACACCATGTGCATGCCCAGAAATGCATATAAACACACATACCAAAGAGTGCACAAAGAAAGCTTTCAATGCAAAGAAAGAACCACCTTCACACAGCATGCGAGATGAGGCATACCTTAGCAGAAAGCATCTCAAAAGCTCAACATTCCTTCTTTGGAACCATTTGTAGCATTTAGAAAAGTACACAAAACTGCATCGTGACAGCTCACTGAATATATAAATTCTACCCATCTGTAGAACTCATGAACAAATGTTACCAAGATCCTCCCGGTCCCCAAAGGGCTTTCCTAATCATTACTCAATATACTGAGAACACCACTTTCTTGGCTTACATGGTAGGGGAGTTTTGCTGGTCTTCAAACTTGATACAAACCAAATTACACAGAAGGTATTGTGTGATGATTTTTTGTTTGTTTGTTTGTTTGTTCCAAGACAGGGTTTCTCTGTGTATCCCTGGCTGTCCTAGAATTTACTCTGTAGACCAGAACGGCCTGGAACTTACAGAGATCTACCTGCCTCTGCTTCCTGAGTGCTGGAATTAAAGGTATGTGCCAGCACTGCCCAGCTTAGGTTGGGTTCTTTTGTTCAACCTTATGCCCATGAATTTATCCACATAATTGTATGTAGAAATAGTTTACTGGCTAATTACAATAGTTTATTATATAATGTATTCTAATTTTTCAATCGGTCATGTTAATAAAATCAAAGATATCTCCTTAAACATGAAGATGAAAGTTCTCACAAAAACAATAGCAATATAGAAAAAATAATTATACGCTATGCTCAAGTGGGATTTATTTTTAAGCATGCCAGGCTGGTTTAACATCCAAGAATCAATCAGCACAGTGTGATACATGCATTAGAATATTGACAAAAGTCACATGGTCATCTCAGTATAGACAATAAAAGGCATTTGACAAAATTCAACACTCCTTCAGTGCAAAACATACTAAAAAATTATGAATAGATAATAACATTCTGAACCTAATTAGAAAAGCCCACATATAATATCATGCTTAATAGTAAAAGATTGAATATTGCTCCCCTAAAATCAGTAGAAAGATAAGGCTATCTAGTGTTGTTATTTGTATACAACATTGTATGCAGGACTATATACACAAAGCCATTTGACAAGAAAATTTTAAAAAAGTATGAAGATAGGATATGAAGAAGAAAATTTATCTTCATTTGTAGATAACAGGATTTTGTATGTGAAAATTCTGAGAAAACTATTAAAAGTAATCAATGAATTTAACAAATTTTAAGATGTAAGATCAATACACAAATACCAATTACATGTTCTTTACAGTATAAATGAACAAACAAAAATAATTAAGATAAAATTCAACTTGTAAAAATAAAAATTAATAAGTTAATAGTGAATTTAACAAGAGAGGTGCAAAGTTCATACTCTGAAAACAGCAAATCATTGCTGAAGACAATCACAGAGCCTTATATAAAGGGAAGGATGCCACACATTCACAGATTAGAAGATGTAATATTGTTAGGAGGACAATATCCCCCAGATTGATACTTAGATTCTAAGCAATCCTTTTTACAGTCTCAGCCAACTTTTTTTTTTTCAGAAATTGTTAAGTTGATCTCAAAATTTGAGTTCTAAAGAGCAAAGGCTCCAGAATAACTATGACAGTTTTGAAAATAAGAAAGAAAATAGGAAAAGCTCTTGTGTCTTGACTTTTGAATTTACTGTGAAGATAAATCACTCATAACAGTGAGGTATCCTCATAGGGATAAACACGTACACCTGTCATTAAAGTTAGAAAACAGAAATGCTCTCTTGTTTCTATGGTCAACTGATTTTTGAGAAGGGTGCCAAAACAAGTTCATGAGGTAAAGAATAGCCCCTTCAACAAATAGTGTGGGACAATTGAATATCTACCCACAAAAATGAAGTTGAACCCCTTACTTTTCAGCATTCACAAAGTCAGCCAAAAAAGGACCACACACCCATATGTTAAAGCAAAAAATCTGTAAAACTCATAGAAGAAAATATGGGAGGATAAATCTTTGATCATTGGAAGCTTTGCTTGAGCCCAGTTTCTTACAAGTGACGTCAAAGCATAAGTGACAAGGGGGAAGTAAACAAACATGACATCACCACGATGAAAGCCCTTTGTGTTTAGAAGACCACAGAAAGGCTGAAGTGGCAACCTACAGAGGGGACCAAGTTTGGCAAATCATGTATCTGATAGGGAAGTTCTAGCTAGAATTTGTAAAGATCTATAATTAACAAACAACACAATTGAGAAGTGATGGGACTGAACATACATTTCTCCAAGGAGGATGAACAAAATGGCTATCAGACATGTAGAAAGATGCTCAGCATCATTAGCCATCATCAGCTAGCCAAAGTAAGAGGGGGGATGCATGACCATAAAGTGAATAAACCTGCAAGACACACCATGTAAAGAAGCAAACACAACAAGCACATATCATGTATGTCTTGGCTAGGGTGTCTATTGCTGTGAAGAGACACCATAACCATGTCAACTCTTTATAAAGAAAGGCATTTAATTGGGGCTGACTTACAGTTTCAGAAGTTTAATCCAGTTCTCATCTTGGTGTATGGCTTTGTTGAGACAAGGCCCTAGCACTGTGGAAATGGATTCCAAGGTGGCTAATATGTTAACCCATTTTTGCTCTAGCAAGGGAGGCTGCAAATGAATGTCTCCTGGCCTCCATTAACTGGGACTCTTGGGATATGGTTTAATAGGACACTTCTAGAAAAATATGAAGAAACCTTGTCTTGTACACCTGAGGAGTAAATCTAAATGAAAAATAAATATCGGTTTTTGTTTTTACCCTTCTCAATAGTTAGTATTTCATTGTAAGTATATATTACTTTTGTAAAAACAAGAAAAACTAAACCAAACCAAACCAAAGAATTAGTTTTAAGAAGGGTCAACTTTCACAAGATGTTTGCCCAGATCAAACGTATTAATTTCTCACTGTATTAATTGCATCCGTGTTATGAGGAAAGTTTGGTGTGGGTGTTCACCATGGAAAAGGAAGAAAAATTTCATTTAGAATCCCTACCAAAGGGAATTGTGTGTACGGTAAGTATGGGGTAGAGTTTACAGTTTACCGACTATAGTTCAACATGGATTGTTTGTGTTGTGGGGTTATAAACTGTTTTGAGATGGGGTCTTTCCATAGTAGCATGTGGCCAGGGCTGAAGAACCTCCCCCTGCCACTGGCTGCTGGAGCACAGTCTCCAGTTTTGAAACCATTTCTGAAGCTGACAAGATGAGACACCTCAACGTTTGGGGATGTAAGATTAAACTCAGATTCCTAGCTGGGGAGTTAAGATAAATGGCTTTGGGTAGTAATATGAGAAGGTGTCTATACATTGCCAGCTGACATTTACTCAGAGGAAGGAAGCAATTCCAGGACCTCCACGTGATGGAAGAAAGCCTAGATAGGATATGGTATCTGGGAGCAGGAGGGTGGGAGTGAGAGGAAAAAGTATAAGGAAAGGAATGAGACCAACATCTGACAAAGATCGCCAAGGAACTCGTGGTTCTGAGTCCAGAGCGAAGCTTTTCTTGTTTGTGATCCTTTCAGAGCCCCACGATTTCCTAAGCACCGAGCAAAGGCCTTGTTGAAAGACATTAATTTGTAAAAGGTAATCTGATGGCCGGGTAGCAGGTTCCAGGATTATTTCCACTGTTTGCTCTGGTACAGTATCCTCTAAAGGGTACACTGGTTTCCTCTGGGGGACACTTCTTGTCCTTGAAGCCTTTTACTTCAGGGAAGTGTCCTCAATGGGTGTAACTTGATGAGCTCTGCCCAGATGGGCTCATGGGTAGGCCTGGGACCTCAGCTGGTCTGATCAGGGCAAGTTTCTAGAGCTTTGTTTGGAATGCTGTCATGTACTGGGTGAGAAGGAAGATTTATATTTACTGTAACTAGAAGCTGTCAAACAAGTTTGTCCAGCTGGGGTCGGCACCATAACCAGTACTTCAGAGGAGGGTGACGAATTGGGTCCAAAATCTTAAGGCCTTCCTTCCCCAATGGTTGTCAGTCACATGGACTATTGAGTGATTTGATTTCTCTGGTTTCCATTACTATAACAAAATACTTGGAGCTGAGTGCTTAGAAAGTTTTGGAGGTCAAGAAGCATGGAGGTGGCTTCTGGTAGGGTCATGATAGCAGATGACATCAGAGTGGCTGTGCACAGGAAGAGATTACCCTGCAAGTCAAGAAGCCAGAAATTCCGGGGTGAGCCTTCCTCTTTTACACTCTCATAAGAACCAACTGACTGCACACTCAGGATGAATTCCCTCCAAGCATAGTGTCCAGGGTGATCTACCTACTTTACTTAACGCTACTCTTACGGGGCCCACCAGTTGCCAGTACTGCCACACTGAAGATCAAGCTCCCAACACGTGTACTCTGGAGACAAGCACTGGCAATGCTGAGCTACACACAGCCTGAGCACCCAGAACTGCCGAGCACTCGCCAGAAAAGCCAACTCTCGGATTCCAACCTAGACTCAGAGAAGCAGAATGTGCAGTAGAGCACAGGTAATTAGGACAATGTGCAGTAGAGCACGGTCCCCAGGTAATTAGGACACACCACTCTCTGCAGTTTAATCTCTTGGCTATGGGGGTTTGTGCCTCTTCAGGCACAACAAATCCTCATTACCCCAGACTCCCTTCTCCAGTGACTCTGTGTTGGTGGCCTTGCTTCAGTCCCCTTTTATTTCACCAGGACTAACTTTCCTACTCACTCCCTTCTTCATACTGTTGTCCATTTAGATAGCCATCCGGAGAAACATCATTTTCTCTGCTGACCTCTTCATCCGCTTCTTAAACAATCCAGAGAAATGTAAGTTGGACCAGTTCCAAATGGTTTTTAGAGCAGCAAAGGGGAGTTTTATATCGACTAGCCAAAGACAACTTTACTATTTGTTTATGGTAAGGGTCAGGGGGTTAGCTTTCAGCATGCCAACCCAACTCTCTGCGAGTGCTCTCCTATGAGGGCTACCAGAGATGTAGAGAGTCTGAAACACGTGGGAGCTGGAGGCCCATTGGTTGACTTCATCGCTGTGTCTGAACTTCAGAAGAAATGTTTTAGGCGGAGTATGAAAAGATTCCACTCTTTTGCTTCATGTGGAGAGAACTGGAATCCCATTTGTAAGCTTGCTGATGAGAGTGGTGCCTGACACATGGTATGCGTCCAATTTAGCATAGATAAGGCAATGGTGCCCATTTCAAAAGCAAATGCCCCCAGCCACCTGCCTAGAGTTAATGCTTTTCCTAAGAAAGAGGTGTGTGTCTCAGAGCTCACTGTGTGTCACAGCTGAGGAGAAAGTCATGGGGGTTTATTTATTCTGCCTAGCATTAAGGATTTCCTGGAAAAACTGCCTCAGAGATCTGCTTCTTCCTCTGACCCTACATCAAGGTGACTGTGGGGCCTAGAATATTCTTCCTTTATCTTCAGCTCTTGGATCCTCTACCATCATCAAAGAAGGGACTGGACAATCCTATCCAACTTTTCAAGAATCTATTGCTTGTCTCTTTCTTTTTGTTTTGTTATTTGGAGACAGGGTTTCTCTGTGTAACCCTGCTTGTCATGAAATCATCTCTGGTTTTTCTTTCCTTCCTTCCTTCCTCCCTTCCTTTCTTTCTTTCTTTCTTTCTTTCTTTCTTTCTTTCTTTCTTTTTTTTTTTGTTTTTTTTTTGGAGACAGGGTCTCACTGTGTAGCCCTGGCTGTCCTGGAATTGTCTCTGGTTTCTTCTTCCTTCCTTCCTTCCGTTCATTCTTCCTTCATTTTTTCCTTCCTTCTTTCCTTCCTTCCTCTCTTTCTTTCTATTTGTTTATTTTACTTTTTTGGAGACAGGGTCTCACTGTATAGCCCTGGCTGTCCTGGAACTTTCTCTGGTTTTCTATGTCAGCTCTCTCTCAATAGTCCCTAAACCAGAGTCAGAGCCTGGGGATGGCCTGCTCTCCCCTTACCAGCTTGTTGATTGCTGACACTTGCTGTGGAGTGAAAAAGAATGGCTCCCATAGGCTCTTATATTTGAACTCGTAGTCATCATGGGGTGGCAATATCTGAGAACGGTTGGTAGGTGTAGGTATGATCTAGCTGGTGGAAATGTGTCACTGGAGGTGGTCTTTAAGATTTCAAAAGCCCCTGCTAGGCTCAGTTCACTCTCTCTCTTAACCTTTGAGTCAAGATGTAGCTCTCAATTACTGTTTCAGCACGGTGCATGCTGCTGTGTTCTATGCCATGATCATAAGAAACTAAACCTCTAAACAGCAAGCAAGGCCCCAGTGAAATGCCTTCTTTTATGAGTTGCCTTGGTCATGGTGTTTCTTCACAGCAATAGAACAGTGACTCGGATACTTGTCAAGGAACAGATCAGTTGATGCTAACATGTTTATCCTATTCCGCTAACTCTAAGTTTTGTTTTTGCTTTCTTCTAAATGTAAGTTTTAGAATAATAGAAAGTCTAGATCAGAAATATGAGTCTTTGCTTAAAAGGATTTTGTTGACTTAATCAAGGTAGTTTGTACCATTTGCCAATAGGTTTACCTGGGGACAAAGGGAAAGATAGTCACCTCTCCAGTTCTTAAGATGCTGCCTCAATTAAATGGTGTGTTTGCTCTGGGGGACTAGTCATATCAGGAGGGACACCTGATAGCATTGCAGAAGCAGACTTCATTTCCCTTTGTAATTACAACTGTAAAATAACTTCCCACACCAGCTTGCTACTGAGAACTAGATACAGCAACCCCCAGTCCTTACCCTGTGAGTGACTGTCTCATTTCTGCCTAATTGAGCAGCAGTCAATTTCTTTTGGTAGCCTTGGTGCTTGTAATGCTGTGATGAGGCAGCCCCATGGTGCCTTTTCTTACCTGGTGATGTGGCTGTCTGCCCATGCAGACTAGGGTAGCAAACAATGCTCTTAGGGGCATCACTGTAACTGTAATTTATTAAAGAAAACAAAACATAATTGAAGAGGGTAACTGTATTACATAGTGTCTGCTCTACCCACAGAGTGCCAAAAAAGGACTCTCTTAGATTGATATGAATAGGCTGAGGTTTTTTCATTTGCTGAAAAATAACTGAGCATTAAATTTAATCAATATTAGCATATGACATGGTTAGATTAGACAATCACTGGCCTTGGCACAGACTATAAAAATATTGTCAATAGCCCCCTCCCCCCCACATTCTCTCTTTCCTTAAAAGAAAAGGCTATTACTTCAGAAGCCAGTGATTTTAAGTTAAGGGGCAGCAGCTGTTTGAATTTAAAAATTCCGGTCACACTGACATTTTTTTTTAAAAATCAAACTCACAGCATGTGTATAAAAGCTATTTAAGACAGAACACACTTGCACACCTCTTAAGCACAATTTGGTGCCCTGTTGCAAAGTGTTTGCTGCAAATTTCCTTGAGTCTCAGCTCTATCATGCTCTAGTAGTAGTATGTCACTACGTTCTTTAGTTTTGCCATTGCTTGGTTTCTTCATCTCTACATTGGCAATAGTAGATCCTACGGCATAAAGGGATTGTGAGATTCAGATAAGCTATAGATGAACAAAAGACAGGCTCTAGCCTGTAGTAAACATTCAAGTATATGTGTGCTACTAATGCATGGTTTTCAACTCTTAGTTGCAGTAATTGGGTCTTGTGATACTCGGGAGGCTAAATATAATCATTGGTGCCTTCTAATGTGTAAGGGAATCTTTAGGCTGCAGACTGGCCCTCTGAAGAGTATGGTTGGAAGAACATCGGAGGCATGCTGGGGGTAGGGGCAGACATTGAGTCCTGTTTGTAGGAGGGAGGAGAGAAGTCATTAACGGTAGGGTTGAGATGGGTTTCCTACACGGGAAATAAAGAGCACGACCCTCAGATTGTGTGTGAAGTCACTATAGAAAATTTTCACCCCTCCTTCACTCCTGAGAAGCATTTCACCTTTGGAACCCTGGGTAGGGGCTGGAGCAGGTCTCTTAGCCTTTACAATGAAACTAGCTAGGATTCTGAGTCTGTGTCTCAATGTGTTCTGAATTGTCACACTACTTGAAGGGAATCATAGGTACCAGTGGTACTTAATGAGAGTGGGATGTTGGTGTAGAGGTATGATGGGTAACTACATCGGAGCTTCAAAACTTGGAGGATGATTCTAAAGAATCTAGGGAGATGGCTTAACAAATAAGAGCACTTCCTGCCTAAGCATGAGGACCAGAGTTCAAATCCCTGGTACCTATGCATAAAGCCAGATACGTTCACACGCATGCACACAGGTGTCATGGAGGCAGGGAAAGGAGGACTTAAGGTCTACTGGGATTTGCTGAGTCGGCCTAGCTCCAGGTTTACTAAGAAATCCAGACTCAAAGGAATAAGGCAGAGAATGACAGAACAGGACACACAGTGTCCTCTCATCTCTGGAGATACACATGGCCACATGTACCCATATACACCACACACACACACACACACACACACACACACACACACACACACACACACACACACGGGGGGGGTCATTTTGGTGGATGGACCGAAGTATTAAAGACTTGATGAATGTATCCCGGTATAGTTCAATGGTAGAGCACTTGACTAGTGTGCATGGGACCCTGCACTTGATCCCTTGACTACATTAAAAAAAAAAGAGAATTTGAAAATCTTCACTCAACAGGACTCCACACAATGACCCCTATCGTATCCAAATGGCACTGACCGTGTGGTTATCTGAATAATTGATTGCCTGGAAACACACTGGTAAGTTCAGTGGCTGTTGTTTGGCCTTTCAGTCTTCATAAAAGTATAAGCTATCTGTGGGCAGGAACCAAAATAGCAGCTTATCCCCACCCACCTCCAGTTGCTAGTGAGGAGTCTTTGGCCTCACAGAAAGACATCCAGCCCTTCATGTCGGGTCCTTCCGCTCGTGCTGTCTAAGTGCTTCTGCAATGATTTGCTGTCATTGAGACTGAGATGCAATTATGCAAAGCCTGGCAGACCATTTTAAAGTTTGGTAGTTGCTGAGGAAGCACATTTGGGATGCAAAAAGAAAAAAACGTCCCTGCCTTTTGTTAAGTTTCACATCCTTCATGAACAGTTTTTAATGGAAAACTTTAATTTTATATAATTTACCCTGCAGGTTTATGAAATAGCTCAACTGGATGTGGCCATAAAGATGTCCCATTGTCCTTGGGAGGGAGAAAGAGAAGGGCCCCGAGACTGCAGTTGGTCAAGGTGTGAACACCCCACCTTCTGTCGGCATCCTGACTATATCCATCATCATCACGTCTCCCCGCACCCCAGTCCTGCCTGTCACAGGTCGCCAGCAGCAGGAAGTAGGCACTCTGGGCTTCAGACACCTCTGGCAAGGATAGGACCAGAGCTGTCTCTACATGGTAAGAGCATCAGGCTATGAGGCATTTTGTAGACCTCTGGCATCTTCCTAGCTGCCATGCTACACTCACATGTAATAGAATGCTTTGTTCTGTTGTGTGCTTCAGGCCTGCAGTTTCTGCACACTCAGAAGCTCATTAGAAATTCAGGCTCTTGTCCCTCCCAGACCTGCTGAGGCAGCATCTGCACTTTAATTCCAGGGTATCTTAAAGTCTAAGTCTTAAAGCACCTGGAATGATTAGTCAGGAGCCCCAAAGGCAGCCTGTGGTGCTTGCTGTCCAGCACCCTGCATGGAAACACTGAACCCCATCTTCCAAGGTGTCTATTATGTTTCCATTTTTCACCTCCCCTAAGTTGTGACTATGAGCTCCAAGTGTGCCCTCTGCCCACAAGAAGCACCCCTGGTGAGGCTCTGAATACTGCACAGTCAGAGGAAGGGACCACTTTTCACAAGATGCTTGGAAGATGGCAGGCTTCAGAGCCGCCTGACAGCTGTAAGTGCATTCCTTCTCTCCCTAATTAGCTAGAGGGGTGTCAGATGTTTTCAGAGCCCTCGCACAGGTACCCATGCCTATCCACTCAGATGGTCTGATGACTTTCTGCTAGTAATTCTCAAACGTTTTTATTTCAAGCCTTTTTTTTTTTTCACTTGCTTACAAATGACTGGGAATTATCAAAGTTGTGTGTAAGTCACAGGATCTTTCTGGCCGGTACTGGTTATATCGCAGAGGCTGGCCTCAAACACATGGCCATCAGTGCTCCCTCTCCAGCAGTGTTACAGGTGACTTTAATATTTGCTACATTATATTTAAAGTTGAAGAACTAGCCATTCATAATTTCACATCAAACATAAATATTTTGCAAAAAATTGCTAGTTTCAACAACGAACAGTTGAGAAACACAATAACTTTTATTTTCTATAAGTCTCTAATGTCAGAATAGATCCAAGTCCATTCAATTTTCCTACCTTCTACATTCATTTAATCTATTGAAATAATTTGTTTTGGTTGAAGTATATAAAGACAGTCTGGTCTTTTAGAGATATTCATAGCCATGAAGATAATTATAGATTGTCTTCCGTGATTAATAAACCGAATTGAAAAGTTGTATGGTTTCTCAGAAAACTGGGAATCAATCTACCTCAAGCCCCAGCAATATCACTCTTGGGCATATACCCAGAGGATGCTCAATCATACCACAAGGACACCTGCAAGACTACTTATAGCAGCTTTATTTGTAATAGCCAGAACTTGGAATCAACCTAAAAGACCCTCGACTAAGGAATGGATAAAGAAAATGTGGCACCTGGGAAGAGGAATCCTTAATTAATCAGACTGATCTTTGAGCATGTCTGTCAGTAGGACGCATTTGTGATTGCTAATTGGTGTGTGAGGACCCGGCTCACTGTGGGTCTGAGCTGTATAAAACAGTTAGCTAAGCATGAAGCAGTGAGCCAGCCAGTAAGCAGCATCCCCCACACAGGGTCTGCTTCCGGTTCTGACTTGAGCTCCTGCCCTGACTTCTCTCAGTGATGGAATGTGACCCGAGATGTCCCCAAGTTACTCTTGGTCATGGTGCTTATTAGCAGCAGAACAAAAACCAGAACAAAAATTATCAACGAACATTTCATCCTCGTATATTAAAAATGTATGTGTCTCTCTTGCTCTGATTAGGTCATGTGCCCACATGTGATTCTGAAACTCCATATAGTGAAGATTTGGGAAACACACGTTTAACATTTTATTGTGTAGTATTAAAGGATAGTGTATGTTACCATTGTCTCCATTCTCATTAGTCACTCAAGTGCTTTCCCTTAAGGCAGCTGTCACATTTCCTTATGCAGAAGTGCTCTTTGCCAGGAGTGTGTCCACACCACAAACACAGGGAGATCATGAACGTAGGTCTCATGAGAAACCAATCCTGTAGTGCCTTGATCCTGAACTTCCAGGCTCAGAATTGTGAAAAAACAAATTGCATGTTTAATTACATACCTGTGATGTTATGTTATAGCAGCTCTGCCTGACAAGGCAGTTCAGCAAAAAGTGTGGTAATCACCTCCTAGCAAGACTCACTCTACCCACAAAACTCTACCCTCAGTTGTTTTGATATAGAGTAATGGCTTTTGTCACCAATCAGCTGGGTTAGCTGACATTGCATCATTTCAGATTTGTTTAGGCACAAGGGATATTGAAGTATCTTAAGCTTGAAGAAATGCAACCAGAGGCTGGAGAGATGGCTCAGCAGGTTGCAAACGATTTTCACAGAGAACCTAAATTCAGATCCCAGCACCCACATTGGGCAGCTCAAACCACCTGTAATTCAAATACTGAAGCCTTCTTCTAACCTCTGCAGGCACCTGCAATCACGTGCACATACTATGAAAAATGCATGTATATATTTAAGATATAAAATAAGTCTAGAGAAGAAATGCAGCCTGAAGTGTCTCAATCTGAAAGAACAAGAAGTGGGCGGCTGTTCTGAGTTGACAAATCAGACAAATTAGGCACAGAGACAAGCTTTTGATGGTGGTGAAATGGATAGAGAAGTTCAGGCTTCAAAGCAGACTCTAGGATTTGCAGCAAAAGGAAGGCTGTCCTCACACAGGTACTGTTCCCATGAAGAGGGGAGATAGTTTACCAATTCCCCATCTTCCACCTCAAGTTTCCTCTCAGGCTTCATTAACCAGGATTTCAACACACTCCCAAGTCTACATCCACCTTCAGCAAGAGGGCTGAAAGCACCAAGCCTGCCTCCTCCCCTGTAAGGGCCTAGGGAGGCTCTGACCTCTGATGAACAGCCTCAAGGAGTAAAGGACTGTTGTTTGCCCTCTCCTGACCTCTGACCTTTGTGATCAGGTTTCAAAAATCCCATATTTTGTTAGCTGTGCAATGGTGGGCTGTTGTAGAGAAGCTCTGCCCTTTAGAGCGCCTAGTCAAAGACTGCTACTGTTTCCCGGAAGTACTTCCCAATTGGCACCCTCAAGTAAGAAGATGCAAATATTTTCCTAGAAACTGTTCTCCTCCTCTCATACATCCCCCAGGCCACTATTTCAGTGTGCTCCCAAGACCACTGATGGCCTCTAACTATAATACCCATATCGTTAAACCCAAGGGCTTTTTGTGGGGGATAGGGGACTATCTTCTTGAAATCAACAAACTCATAGCCTTCAATCACAGGAGTCCATGCCTAAATGTCCCAATGCACTCAGCCTTTTGGTGGGTTAATTAGTAGTCTTCATATCAGAGTTTTAAGGCCCTGGGGACAGCAGCTCTAAAAGGGATGACTTGGCCACCGTTCCGATATGTCTATTCAGATGCAAGTATTGGTAAAAAGAAGAAAGAGGAGATTTAATCAACATGTTGAGAAGAGGAATAAAGGGGGTCCAGTGACCCCAAGTTTGCCTTTGGGCTCTGACATGAGCTTTGAGTTTAAATGAAGGGAGAACTGAGCCCAAGACAAGAGGTTTGCATAATCACACCTTCTTGAGTAAGGCATTGTTTCATTGACCATGGGGTCAGCTGCAGCCCTCCAGCTCTGTAGAGTAGTCCAAAGAAGTCCTTAAAGAGTCACGCTGGTTCTCAAGGGCAGAGGGCTGCATTCCAGGGGTGGTCTGTGAGGCTCCGCTGTTCATGCAGTCCAAGGTGACTACAGGGTGGACAGTCCTTGAATGGCTGGTTTAGATGCCCACACAGAAGAGTCAAGCAGGCATCTGAGCCCAGAAAAAGGAGGTAACAACATGAAAGCAGAGACACAAGCTTTCATCCTTAGTTACCCATGGACTGGAGAGAAGGGAGCCAATGCTTTTTAGCAAAACAAGTAGAGACCCACATCCTGTACCAGGTCCCAGACTTGGCCTTGGTGTTGCTACGGCAGCTAGTGACTCACACCTTCTCTGGCTGTCTTCCCTGCCCATTTCCCTTCTCCCCTGCTGGTGCTCCCTGCTCCGCCCAAGGAAATTATTCCTAGTTGAACCTTTTCCACCAGACCTACTTCTAGGGAAACTCAAACTGAACACAGAACACTCTATGTTATATAAATCAATACAGACTTACAGAAGCCAGGCCAAGTTTTTACCTCACTCTGAACCCTGAAGGGCGGGAGAACAGTCAGCAAGTCAGTCAGCTTCTCACAGGGGCAGCAGAGGTCTGACTTTGTTGTTCGGATACCAAATGATCTCAAAAAGAGTCTCTCAATATTGGTCAGGAAGCAAGGCCCCAGGAAGTCAGATGAAGATAGGAGGAAGCCCAGAGACAAATACCTTCCACCTAGGGAGGGCAAATACATGCAGCACAGGCTGAGCAAATACAAAAGCCGAAAGAAGCCATCAAGTGCAGGACTGGTCGGCAACTCTTGCCTTAGGAATACGGACTCTGGTTAGTGTCTGCCTGGCCTGTGAACTAAGTTAGGAGAGCAGGCTGGCTTTTGACTAATTAAGTGCAAGGGGGAAAAATCTAAAGTCAATAACAGTATTGTAAATGCAGAAGGAAGAAAATCTTTAAGACCTGGACATGTGATTTTCTATTTCCTCCCATTGTTCTCTGCATCTAGCCTACCCATTGTCAGGGTTTCTGGTGCCATTTCCCAGCAGTTCCTTGTTCTCGGAACTGTTCCCATGGATTTTTTTCCTTTCCTTTTAAAATACAGTTTTCTTCACAACACTGGTAGGCTAGATCAATATCATTTTCCCTGTTCGAAGACGTGTTAGGGTGGCAAGAGGTTCAGGCAAGGCCATTGGCTCAGGTCCCACAGGGAGGGCGGGCACTCTTCTGCCTCCAGCCCACTGGCAAGGCACCTCTGAGCCATATGTAGTACACAACAGGGCCAGTTAACTCCTGTAGGCAATTAAAACTACCAAGCTGCAAAAAATAGATCCTTTATGTGTAGAAAACACGCTAACAATGTAGCTTAAGACGTTGCAATGCCCAATCCATTTTCTCCTTCAGATCCCCTGCCCTTCTTCTCGTCATCTGTCCATTTCCTCCTTTTTTCTTTCAGTGGCTGTGACTATGCCAGCCTGCAGCAGTCCCCTCCTCCTCACTGTACTCTGCAGTACCATGCAGCTCAGTGCTGTGTGCCTGGTTCTGTACTTGACCTCTGGCACACGCAAAAGCCCATGTGTACTAATACGTGAATGAATGAAATGTGTGACATTTTTCCCATGTAGGCTTCTGTTTGGGAAATGGAGGGATGGCTTCCAACCTCAGCCGTGCATCTGACTAACCAGTGGAGGCAGATGAAGCCCAGGCAGAGTCAAAGCATGTCTTGAAGAAATACTAGCATGCCATCGCAACAAAGTGACTAAGACCTGCCAAACCACGTCACTTCCTGCACATGGCTGACAACACTAGCTCTGTCTTTGAGATCCTGTTTGCTCCTCGCCATCATGGCACTTGCAAATACTACAATCAGTACTAGTGAGTGAGCCAGCCAATGCTGTTGAGCATCCTCCAGGAAGCTTTATGACAGGACAAGCCATGGGAGACACAGCAAGGAGAAGGCTGCCCTTCAGGGGCAGCTGTCTTGGGTATGCTTGCACAAGTGTGTTAAGAGAGGCCGGTTGCATAAAACCGAGTTAGAACTCCTATATCCCTTGTTCTTAGGTGCTCATTTAGCCATTAGTCATCCATTCATTCATGTGTTTGTTGAACAGTGTCCCATTTGAGGCCCTACACGGGGTACTGGAGAGATGGAACATCCAGAACACATCTCTCTGGTTGCCAGTGTACATGTGATCATCAGAGTTTCTGGTCCTCTGACGATGAGACACACCCTGCTTTCCAGGGCAGCTCTAAGGTCTTCATTGCTATTATAAAGCTATTGTTATTGCTTGTCTGTTCTTCCGGCAGTCCAGGGGAACACTCAGCTGCCCCAGCAAAGGTCACATCTCCATCTTGGTCCTCCATTTCCTTACCTGTAACTGAGTACAACTGAGTACACCAGGCACTCAGCAAAGCCAACCACTCCTACTCAGATCCTGTGGTCATGATTCAATCATTTCTTAGCTTTCTCAGTGGGCTCTTCCTGCACTCCTCCTGGGACTACTCTGATCTCCTCACAGTGAGGAAGATAAAGAAACCATTATGCTTGGTGCTTCTCCCATTGAACGCTTCATTATAACCCAACAGGAAAAAAGTTTCAGCTAAACAAATGCTCGCTTTCCTCTCCTTCCCCGACCCATCAGTCTCTGTCATCTTGATTGAAAAAATACAGCTTTTAATAGCCTGTAGTGGGACAAACATTTGCATAACGGTTACCTCAGAACGCATACGTCTGAGCTAATTGACTGATGGTACTTAAAATGATTAAGTGATTGTAATTTATATGATTAACCAATTAAACCATTTTCCAATGATTGGCTCTTGGTAGGTAGATGTGCACATTTCTCCCATCATGACAGTCAATCCCGTATGATGCCGGATGATCTCTTCAATGCTGACATGTTTTCCTGACCACCAGGTAAAGGGACTTCATGTTCAAGGACATGAAGAACTTAGTGGCTGGTGTAAGAGAAGTGGGAGACAGAGGGGTGGTCCTTTGAGAATAGTGAGGAAAGGGTTGGAGAGATGGCTCAGTGGTTAGAAGCACCTGTAGCTCTTTCAGAGGCTGGAGATTTGATTTCCAGAACGCACA